>CABFWB010006691.1:0-11900 GCA_902151455.1 Timema bartmani
ATCCCACAATTGAAACTCGTGGTTTCCATTTTTCCCGACCGGACCCCAGCTACAAAAGTCTCGAATACAAAAGTCTAACAGGGGGATGCTAGACGGAGCTGCAAAATTCAAAAGAGCAAGGCTACACAGAGTGATTTAAACCACTCATCGCCCATAACTTCTCTTCAGCGTTGTCTACATTTCAATCGGGAAAGCATCGTTCCTTTTAATGTTTAATGTTTTCAATGTTTTGCCACTCAGAGCTATGTGGTGCGTGTGGCTGTAATCAAGGGCGCTCATGTGGGTTTTCCCAATGGGGAGCGTATTGGAGTCCCATTCGCCCCTCCTCGAGAGAAAATTTCATGAATCTAACCTTGAGGGAGGGAATTTTAGAGTATCTTAACTTAATTCTGAGATAATTATGAAAATCAAGAGTCAATTTTCGCACAATTTTTTTTTCTGAAAAATTCAAACAAAAAATAAAATTTGGTTGTAGCTGAACCCATTGAAAGCAGCAACATTATATTTTTCACGAGTTTATTGAAAAGAACAAAATGAAAAGAAGCTGTTATTATTATTAGCACCGCGTCTTACTACCTGTTCGGTTTTTATGCACTTACGATAATGTGCAATTGTAGGATGATTGTGAGATGAAATGGAGGACCTACAGTTTAACGTGGGATCCGAACCACGGTGGAGGCCTGTCATTCCACACATTCACAAGTTGTGAATTAATACACGTCTTGTCAGAGGTGAAGGAAGGGTGTGGCCTTGGCCTTATTGATCGGGAGTATCTAGGTTCTGTTTTAACTTGACCATTTTGCATTCAATATTTCTGTCTGTCTGAATGTCTGTATCGAGGTAACTGTACAATTGGTAAATAATGCGAGATAATAGTGAAATAAGGAAATAAGGAAGAGCACGTCAAGTCACCAGCTCTGTGACTGAAGCGCTCTTGACGACAGGTTGCAAAGTTAACTGAACCTGGCTATAGTATGAGATCCGCTTTGACTTCGGATTAAACTTATGCCGGCCTTGCACCGAGCACTAAGGCGCCACGTGAGTGTTATACAAACCTTTTCTTAAGCTCATAATAGTGTGCTGTAACCGATGCTTTTAATCTTAGTAGTCTTAATATGACTTGATGGTTCATTAAGCCCAAATCTAAGAAGGTAAAATAAAAATTTACTATCTTAAGGTGGGAATGTAAGAAAAGCAAGAAAAGGCGTTTGTGCAGTTTGTATAGCAAAAAAAAATGTTTTCTAGTCAAATAAATAAAATATTTCTCCAGTAGAAACAAAAGAGTTTAGTTTTCTTCACGTGGTTATAATTGTTGAATATCTGTCAAGGGGTGTCCTGGAATTTAATTACAACTTTTTTATCTTCATTTAAAAATTCTTAAAATTGAAAAATAACACCTGGACACGGGAATCGAACCCAGGACCTTCGGCTTAATACGCCAATGCTCTACTACTGAGCTATCCAGGAGTCATCCCGTGCCCAGGGGTCCTTCTTCACTCATATTTTAAGGCAGAGTCTATTATGGACGTGCGGAAATCGTCGGCTTTATTCACGAGCTATCAGATAACGCAGCCCTCTTCGACTCGGTAGTTGGCTTATTACTGCCACTTTGTACAATTATTATTATAATTGTACAGGATTGCATATTAAGAATCAAATAGCTGAAGCTATTATTTGTGCTTTTATTATAGAGGGTTCGATTCCCGTGTCCAGGTGTAATTTTTCAATTTCAAAATATGATATCTAGATGGAGTATTACTCTCTAAAAACACAAATAATAGCTTCGGCTATTTGATTCTTCATTTAAAAAGTTTCTCATCTAATGCTGCTATGCTCATGAAAGATATTCAACAATAATTGTTGATATCACCAGGTGAAGAAAATTAAACTCCCATGTTTTTACTGGACAAATGTTTTATGTATTTTGAATAAAAAAGTTTTTACATAAAAACTGTAAAATATACCTTTTATTCCTATTCTCCAATACTCCAACCTTGAGGATAAAGTAGGGGCTTGTAAGAATCATCTAACTTGTACGGAAACGTGTCTTTCTACCGAGTGGGTATGATGTTCGACCCCCCTCTCATCCTCCTAAATGGCAAATAAAATACTACAGGTTTTTAAATGAAACTAAAGAAAATACAGAATTAAAATTAAAGGAATATCCATTAATTACTAATATATTTGTACCCGCCTCGGTGGTCGTGTGGTCTATTTCGCTACTATCGCAGTAGACTAGACTGCCAATGATTGGGGAGAACGAGGTTAGAATCTCGGTCGGGTGTGCTGGGGTGTTTCCCCCCAAAAATGTTTTTCCACTCTCCTTCCATGCAAATGCAGGTACACTGCTCAAATATAACCTTACTCATCCTTAAAACCATTAGAGTAATTAGTACATAGGCGTATAGCCTGAACGGGTAGTAAGACGCAGCGCTAAAAAAAAATCCAGGAATCAAACCCGTGACCTTTAACTTATTATACTTTTAAATTTTTAAGGACTATCAATCACACAATCCACTAAAATTTGTTAGATAGTAAATTGTATTCTTATTTTGATGTTTGAAAGAGGTTAAGTGTGTTCTGAAGGGAAGGGGCCAAAGGGGGTACCCCTCCCGCCCCCCCACCCCAAAATCGCTCACAGCTGTAGTCACGAGTTCATGCCATGACAGATCATATCTCAAAAAGGCTCTATGTAAGAGCACGCATCAATTGATTTCCAAATAGTAACACGATTAAAAAAAAAGTCGTTTGTTTCGTTGGGGAAAGCATGTAATTAAGGTAGTTTATTAAAGCAGACGTAACCGATACATCTCTGTGAACCGGTTAAAAAAAACTTTATCATATAAAGAAAGAATTAATCCACTGTACAGAAACTATTAAATATTTCAAAGGATTTTTGTTAAGTATAAGCTTCCATGCTAGGAAATATTAATCATATATAAAAATTAAAGGCTACAGAGGGAATAGAGGGGAAGTCACACTACACATATTTTCCAGGACATAAACTTTTATATCTCAAACCTCACAAGAAACCCAGGAAACACTTTTATATCTCAAACCTTACAAGAAACCCAGGAAACACTTTTTTTAAGCTAATTTAAATATGACAGAGACTTATTTTAACCATAATATAAAGTATATTAGAAAGTTCTCATGATTGTCTAATAGATGGCAGCACTAACTCAATTTAAATATGACAGAGACCTGTTTTAACCATAATTAAAGTGTATTAGAAAGGTATCATGATTGTCTAACAGATGGCAGCACTAACTCAATTTAAATATGACAGAGACCTCTTTTAAACCACAATCTAAAGCGTATTAGAAAGGTATCATGATTGTCTAACAGATGGCAGCACTAAATCAATTTGAGTTAAAATTAGACTCTCCCTCCTTTTCCCTAGTACCATTCAATTATTAAAGATATTCAATGGTCCTGAGCAACAATAATAATTGTGAGCATTCACCCCTTCTTATCTTCCCCTAATAGAGTAACCACCCTTTCCTGCTCCTTACCAACCCTCCGAAATCTAAAAATAAAATACTTCAAAATGTTTTACCCAAAAAAGACCACATCTATACTTTAATGAGGAAAGAAAGAGGAAGGTAGTAATCCTATGAAAGACAATTCCACTAAACCTTAATAAAAAGTTAAGCAACTAGAAAATAATACCAAGATGATTAGATGAATAATTAACTGTTAATATATTATGGCATTAAAAGACATTGTGAAACACATGTAAAAGATAGATAAATAGAAATTCTATGTAAAAAATAATTAAAATTGATTGCATACAAACATATTAAAATACAAATTACTATGTTTATTCTTTATCATAATTGACGGATCCTTAACCAATTCATATAATAATTTAACTCTTGAATTATTTTACCAGAATCTTGAACTATTTTAACCCTCCTGATTATAACTATTTTGATCTATAATTTTTTAATAAATAGTATAATTAAGGAATGGTTGTATATATATAATTGATCATACATGACATAAGATTTTATCTTTAATAACTTCTAATATTTCTTTTAATTATATTTATCTAATATTTTTCTTCAAAAATTTTATTTCTTTTTCAATCGTCTACAGTAAAATATCTCTTAACACACTTGTGAGGTTTTATTAACTTATTGTAACAACCATTGATCTGTTTTTATAAAGTACGTTCCTTACAAAAATTTTCAATTTACATACACAATCACCCTACCATTACACATTAGCGTAAGTGCGTATAACCCGAATGGGTAGTAAGACGCGGTGCTAAAAATAATAACTAATTTGGTAGTATGTTTGTCTACTAAGTTAAGGTTCCCTGGTTCGATTCACTGTGTGACTGAAAAATTTATCATTTATGAAATGTGGGTTTACCTTTTTCACACTGATTAATTAACCGCCCGGGGTTGGAAGCTGTGTCTGTTCTAGATTTAAGTTAGTTTATAAGTCTTGTGGCTGATATAATCAGTCGGTTCGGAAAGTTCAATTTAAATACCTCTAGTAAATGAAAGAAAAAATATAGCCCGAACAAATGGTAGGACGCAGTGATAAATAATATATAGAGTTTGCTCATGATTGGTTTTTGCTTGGATGACAATTCAAAAACCATATGTTTAGGTTTTGGGTTGCCAACACTTTTAAAATATCACTGTTTTGTTATAAATGTTAAGTTTTTTAATTACCTTTTATATTTTACATTTAAAACGTAAACATAAGATTTCTCATACTATTTCATTACTTTTAATAATTTATTTTTATCAAAGTCGAAACAAAATTTTAAACATAATTAGAAGTACTTGTTTTTAATTTTGGAATGTTATATATTATGTGTAATATAGTGCATACATTAATACCTTTTAATACAGGCATCGTATTTACTTGGAAAAGAGAAAATACTTGTCATTAATATATATATATATATATTAAATTATTTTATAATTATTTTATTGTATTTCGAGATATTTAACCGAATAAAATATTTTTATCCACTGCGTAGGTGCATCATTGTAAACAAACTTGTTTCCGTCATGTTCAATCACATGGTTTAAATTCGTCGGTCGCCATTTTGAAGATATGTTCGTTAGACCTTTTGTGGAAGTGATGTGAATGATATTTTTTTAACGTGGAATAAAACGATAAATAAGCTTTGTGTCCGACCTCAAATAAATATATAAATAATATTGATATAAATTACTGTGGTCAACTAACATATTCATACATTACCATCCGTTTTCATTACAGCGATCCAAAGTGATATATGTCAGCTGTTGGCGTAGGGATATATTAGGGACTATTTCTAGTAACTTTGTTAGCTGTCATACAAGTAAACAAAGGTCATGAATTAATTTTACAAGGGATTGCTCCATCACAAGGCTAGATAAAATTCCTTAGCACATAGGACCCGCCTCGGTGGCGTAGTTGGCTAACGCGCTAGTCGTGTTGAGCTCGACCGCCGAGGACGGGGAGATCCAGGTTCGAATCTCGGTCGGGTGAACTGGGGGTGGTTTTCCCTAAATGTTTTTCCACTCTCCTTCCACGCAAATGCGGGTTCACTTCCTCTAAATTCAACCCTCCCAATTCCTAATCCATTAGCGTAATTAGTACTTAAGCGTATAACCCGAACGGGTAGTAAGACGCGGTGCTAAATATTATTATTATTATTACTTAGCACATAGGTGTTGTACGTGCTTCCATGTTAGAATGGGGTACACGAAATAAAGGTGGGGTGAGGGGGGTGGATTGATGTTATGTCAAAATAATTCGTTGCCTAATAACAAATTGCTTCTCATGTACTAAAACTGTTTAAGCTAATTGGCTGTTTAGTTCTAATGAGTAGGTTGTGTGTGTGTGTGTGTTTTTTTTACAAGCTCATGTTTCAGTTGTGAAATTATTATATTTCGCTCCATTAATAGATTCGTATCTTTTAAAACAAGTTGTTAAACGAATAATCGCTATCTTTATCCGATCTTTTTAAGTCAACTAAAGGGAATTAACTATAGATTCAAATTGATAACACATTAAATTCATTTTACAGTTTTAATTAATATTAATTCTGCGTTTAAACATTTTGTGAAGTTATAACAACTATATTAAGAAAGAAGTAACTTTGAAGCTTACGATAAACCACTAGACCAGCATCATAAGACTTACAAACTGACTTAAACAGAACAGTTCTCTAATACTACACGTCCACTCATAGCTCCCAGATATTTACAAATTGGATAGCAGGACTTACAAAATAACTTAACCTACGACAGTATGCCTAATATTACACACCCATCCCTATTATTATTATTATTATTATTATTATTAATATATTTTCAATAGCGTAATTTGTTGTAAATTTGCCCTCGATCACGTAGGTATCTCTTGACCCTTCTCGGACCTCTCGTTGTCCAAAATTATTTTTTCTCAACAACTCTTAC
The DNA here is from genome assembly GCA_902151455.1 of Timema bartmani. NCBI lineage: Eukaryota > Metazoa > Arthropoda > Insecta > Phasmatodea > Timematidae > Timema > Timema bartmani. Next base: position 6,432 of record CABFWB010006691.1, read on the forward strand.
AAGATGAGCCTTATAGGCCATTGTATTCACAGCGCTAACTCCAGATTTGTTGAATTCGACTTTTATCACAAAAGAAAAGCAAAACTTAGAGAGATATTTAAGGAACTTCCTCACAACTAATTTACTCTGTAGAGGCCCGGTCTCGAATACTTTAATTTATATTTAATTACTTAAGAGTTAATCACTTCTTACGGACTACGTACCAAACAGATCGGGGCATTGTGGACAGATACATTTGTTACTGTGGGGTTAATCTCTTCTTACGGACTACGTACCAAACAGATCAGGGGATTGTGGACAGATACATTTGTTACTGTGGGGTTAATCTCTTCTTACGGACTACGTACCAAACAGATCGGGGCATTGTGGACAGATACATTTGTTATTGTGGGGTTAATCTCTTCTTACGGACTATGGACCAAACAGATCGGGGCATTGTGGACAGATACATTTGTTATTGTGGGGTTAATCTCTTCTTACGGACTATGGACCAAACAGATCAGGACATTGTGGATAGAGAAATCGTCCTTGCGGGCAATGGGCCTTACGGATAAGTAATATATATACGGCTCTTTACGTATCGCTGCCAGGCTGACACAAGAATATATTCCGTGTCTTTTCAACCGTGATAAGAACATGAACTCATTTCTTCTTGTTGTTGTTTTCATCCGGAGAGTTATGTAACCACGCTGTGCTGCCGCGTTCTTGCTCAAGGGCGTGAACCAACAAAACTTTCGACATACTACTCCCTCTTTCCTTCAAACTGTTCAATAAAACAATACTGTATCGGTAGCCGCTTCGGTGGCCGCGCGGTCTAACGCGCTAACCTCGCAGTAGATTAGACCGCAGATGACGGGGAGATTGAGGTTCGAATTTTGAGTCGGGGTTTACTGAGGGCGGTTGGTTTTACACTCCCCCTCCACTCGAATGAGGGTACACGTCCTATAAATATAACCTACCTAGTTCCTAAAATCATTAGCGTATTTAGTAGATAAGAGATTATTATTATTATTATTATTATTATTATTACTATTATTATTATCACCCCGTCTTACTACCCGTTCGGGTTATACGCACTTACGCTAATGTGTGATGGTAGGGTGATTGTGAGATGAAATGGAGGACCTACAGTTTAACGTGGGATCCGAACCACGGTGGAGGCCTGGCATTCCTCACATTCACAATTTGTGATTAATACACGTCTTGTCTGAGGTGAAGGAAGGGTTTGGCAATCAATGACGGAACCGAGGATTGAACCCCAGACCCTCCAGCACAGAAGTCTGACACCTTACAGGTGAATAATTCCCCGCTTTCTCATTTACTACTGTCAATAGGCTTAACTACAACTTTTTTTTTACATTCTTGGTTAAGATTGTTAAGTTAGGTGTGAAATAAGGACTAGCTCGGAAAAACTAACTATGTTTAGGCTTCTAATTATCCAAATATTTCCTTCTAAAATTTTAATATGTTATTTTCTTACCTTTGGCTTTGATAGAAATGTCATGACGAATTATACTAGGTATCCAATTTTTGGAATCAACCAATATCGAATTAGCCAAATCCTACTGTATATTTGACCCGCCTCGGTGGCGTAGTTGGCTAACGCGCCAGTCGTGTTGAGCCAGACCATCGAGGACGGGGAGATCGAGGTTCGAATCTCGGTCGGGTGAACTGGGGGTGGTTTTTCCTAAATGGTTTTCCACTCTACCTCCACGCAAATGCGGGTTCACTTCCTCTAAATTCAACCCTCCCAATTCCTAATCCATTAGCGTAATTAGTACTTAAGCGTATAACCCGAACGGGTAGTAAGACGCGGTGCTAAATATTAATATTAATATTACTGTATATTTAAGAGCTTACAACATTTTTCTATAACAGTGTGTACTTCAGGATGACCTTGGGGAACGGCACTGAAGGTTGCCGCGGTTATTGATTTAAATTTTACTAAAGAGTGCAAACATGCCCGTTTATCTTGTCATCGTTCTAAACCACACACGGATAACATTTTAATTCTGTTCATGGCCATCCACTCGCTTATAGACTAAACAATGGGAGGATTTATGAAGACTTAAAAAGTGCGATCCATTGCAAATGTGAAATTAAGTTCTGATTCGCGTTACATATTATGGAGTGTGACAAGGTCTTGTCGTCCAAGGGCTTAGTTGATTTTTTGTATCACGTCTCAATACACTCTGAACTTTATAAGAAAGCCCTTTTAGAAAACATAAACGTACTTCTTGTGGCCTATTTTGATAAATGATAACATTTTTACCGTTGTTCTTTTATATGAAAATATGTAAAAGACGTATACAACATGGTTTGATGTATGAATATGTGGGGAAAAAAATACTTTTCAAGATGTGTGATAAAGTTCTTCATATGTAAATTGAACTATAGGAGCTTTTTTTTTAGCTGTCAGATAAGGTTCTTCCTATGAACATTGGACTGTAGTAACTTTTCTAGCTGTCAGATAAGGTTCTTCCTATGACCACTGGACTGTAGTAATTTTTCTAGCTGTCAGATAAGGTTCTTCCTATGAACTTTGAACTGTAGTAATTTTTCTAGCTGTCAGATAAGGTTCTTCCTATGAACTTTGAACTGTAGTAACTTTTCTAGCTGTCAGACAAGGTTCTTCCTATTAAGATTGAACTGTCCCATCAGAACTTACACTTATGGAATGGGAGTGATCAAGGTAGCATTTATTTAAAAAAAAAACATACCTACACATGTGTGTCAGTAGATTAGGAAAGCATTAAGGAAATGTCACCTTGGTACATTTTCGGGATTTGAGCCCTGTCCTGCCGTCACACGGAAAACCGGAACTAGACGAGACTGCCGCCATTATGCGCCCTCTCACTGGTACGGTTAACCACTTAATTAAGATATTAACGGTAGATAGGGATAATTAAAGATGACGTGTCGCACACAGAAGAAAAACCACATAAGTCGATTTTCTCTATTGTTCATATTAGGTGTCTTTTTTAATAAGGATCAGTGGAATTTCAGACGTTTTAGGATTTATTTTTTTGTTGCAAATCTACAGTTCAGAACTTTTTTTTTATAAACCTTTACCAATTTTTTAAAATTACACTGGTAACCCTGTCTCAAGGTCAAAGGAACGAGAGAATATGTCCAAAAAAAAATGGAAGAATCTAAAAGATTTTTTTTTTGTCAAAATAAATTCTATGTTTCTATTGGAGAAATTATTTATTTATTTTGGCCGAAATATTTTTTTTTTTAAGAACTGCAAAAAATACCGCACTTTTATCGCATCACCCACTATCCCCACCTTAAAAGAGATAATTACAAGTTAATATCCGGTATATTATTAAAATGGTGTTAGGGTATTTTATGGCGGGGTTATTAATGCGCCATTATGTGCTAAGGTTACCTTTAAAATAGCAACAAGAACAATGGAATTGATGACAGTCAAAACGATCGGAAATACGCGTAGGAATTTCTTTATATATATATATAAAAAAGTTATATTCTTGACATTTATGTGACATTAAGTTTTTTTAAATTTGTTTATTGTACGGTTGCTAAATTTACACCTACTTGACCAAGTCTATATTATTCGCAACACCACGAGTAGTTTTCTACCGATACGTTATGTCAATGGAGGAATATAAAAGACATGTTTGAAATTATGGCTTTTCGTGGTATAAAACCTGCCATCGAGAAGTTGTTGTCCATTTACTTGGATGATAATGACGACTTGTCCCGTTTTTTATTTATTGACAGCAAGGTCACATCCATTTACTTATTATATTGCAGGACTTACAAACTAACTTAACCTGGGATAGTACGTCTAATACTACACACCTAGTCATAGCTACTAGATATTTACTGATTGGATAGCAGGACTTACAAACTAACTTAATCTAGAACAGTACGTTTAATACTACAAACCAGCCCTAGCTACCAGATATTTACTAATTGGATGACAGTACTTACAAACTAACTTAACCTAGGATAGTACGTCTAATACTACACACCCAGCACTAGCTCCTAGATGTTTACTAATTGGATGACAGTACTTACAAACTAACTTAACCTAGGATAGTACGTCTAATACTACACATTAGCACTAAGTCAAGAAATCAATGTCAAAAGAAATGGTCGTCGAACTAGGTGCTCTTGGAGTAAAGTGCTCGCATCAGGACCTGACTTTCGTGGGTTCAAACCCAGCCAAGGTCGATGGATTTTTCTTGAGCTATGAAAATCCGTATCACAACTTCCTTCGGATGGGAAAGTAAAGCCGTCGGTCACATGTCGATTGTGTATATGTAAAATAACCCTGAAAGGAATGTGGAAATATCTTGCCCGGAAAAATTGTTAGGTCCTTTCGCTCTCGTTCGTAGAAATTCTCGCGTGTTGAAATAATCAGTCAGTTCAGAAAGTGCACGTTAAATACCCAGAGTAATTTTTTTTAAATCAAACAAAAAACTTATTTTTAGGTTTACTATAGTCTTTCTTTTGAGAGAAATGTGTTAAAATCATTTTGAAATCATCTTTAAATCATCTTGAAATCATCTTGAAATCACTATCGAAGTCCAGGTTCGATGACAGATAGTTCTACTGTGTAACGTTACTCTGGCAATAGAATGGTCTGCCGATGATGAAGATGCGGGGTGACCTGGTGGTCTAGGGGTAAAGTGTCAGACTTCTGTGCTGGGAGGTCCGGGGTTCAATCCTCGGTCCCGGCACAGATTTATCTTATCGCCAAACCCTTCCTTCACCTCTGACAAGACGTGTATTAATCACAACTAGTGAATGTGTGGAATGCCAGGCCTCCACCGTGGTTCGGATCCCACGTTAAACTGTAGGTCCTCCATTTCATCTCGCAATCACCCTACCACTACACATTAGCGTGTGTATTAGGTCTACCCGAACGGGTATGTAATGAGGATTTTTTTTTAAATGAATGGCTGACACCTATGCAGCAAATTATTGTAATTACTGGAATCTCACTATGGAAGCGACCACAATTCAATTAATTTTAATTATTTTAAAAATTACACTTGGTTACTGGAATAGAAACCGGGACCTTTTACGTAGTGAGCTGACAGTGCTGTAATTAAAATAATTTGCAACTTATGTGTTGATATTAATTGAAATTATGCTTTCTAAAATATGCAATCCTGTATTGTATACTTGACAGAATAACAGCTCTCCTGAGTCTCAGATGTGAATCCGATGGTTCCCGATATTATTATTATTATTGTTATTATTAGCACCGCGTCTTACTACCCGTTCGGGTTATACCCACTTACACTAATGTGTAATGGTAGGGTGATTGTGAGATGAAATGGAGGACCTAAAGTTTAACGTGGGATCCGAACCACGGTGGGAGACCTGGCATTCCACACATTCACAAGTTGTGATTAATACACGTCTTGTCAGAGGTGAAGGAAGGGTTTGGCAATCAGATAAATCTGTGCCGGGACCGAGGATTGAACCCCGGAC
>CABFWB010006691.1:15332-30867 GCA_902151455.1 Timema bartmani
AGAACATTCTAAGATAATTGAGGATTGTTTTAGTGGTTTTGAAGCTTCAGAACTGACATTACCACAAGAAATACAGCAGTGTGAGGGTCACAACAGAACATTCTAAGATAATTGAGGATTGATTTAGTGGTTTTGAATCTTCAGAATTGACGTTACCATAAGAAATACAGCAGTGCGAGTGTCACAACAGAACATTCTAAGATAATTTAGGATTGTTTTAGTGGTTTTGAAGCTTCAGAACTGACGATAAGAAATACAGCAGTTGGATGACATGTCCCTTCAAATAGATAGTCAGCCATTTTGTATTTATTTTATATCCCATATCTCGAGCTTAGCTTCAAATAAATTTATCATAGCTTAAATTAGTGTAAGCTCAATCAATTTCGATTATTGAATGTCTTGGAGCTAGGACTGGGTGTGTAGTATTAGAACAACATGCTTATTCTTACACAGATCCGTTTATATTTTGTCGTAACATCATTTCAGCTAAGATACTAAATATTTTTAGATTTCTTCCCTAACATTTTCATTGTAAACAAAACTCTTAACGTACTTATTGGAGACATTAAAGTTTTTCTTACAAATTAATATAACTTCTATACATATTTAGATATTTTTTTAGATGTTTGTTACATAATAGTACAAATATTGGAGAATGTCTTTAACATCGTTTATTTCATAACAAACAAATTCTACACAGCAAATAATACCAAGTTAGTTGACGTCTAACTGTGTAGTATTTAAAAGTCAAACATTGCATTAGCCTACATGTGGATATATTTATCCGTAAAGTCGAAGCGGTGTAAAGTATTAATAAGCCTTTCTTTAAATCCTCAAAAGAAAACCACATAATGTTTAATGATGTCACATTGTTTAATATTTCTAATCTTAGAACACTGCGGTTTATGGTGCATGATGGTATTTTTTGCTTAAGACGCCATGAGCTAGCCGTTAAGATACTCCACAGCTAATATGAAATTTTGTGACATCACAATATATAAAATGTTTAAGGTAAACGTATTCTAACAGTAATAACCCTTTATTTAATTACAACTAATCTATTAATATTTCAAAGGCAAACCTTTTGTAATTCTAATTCATTTTTAATGCATATATATTCTAGTATTAATAAGCCTATATTTAAATATTACAAACAAAATATCAATTTTAGTGACGTCACTATCTGTAATATTTCTAAAGCGAACGTATTCTAGTAGTAATAATTCTTTATTTAAAATACTTGAAATAAAATATCAATTTCGGTGACGTCATAATGTATAGTATTTCTAAAGCAACGTATTCTAGTAGTAATAATTCTTTATTTAAAATACTTGAAATAAAATATCAATTTCGGTGACGTCATAATGTGTAGTATTTCTAAAGCAACGTATTCTAGTAGTAATAATTCTTTATTTAGAATACACCAAATAAAATGACAACTTTAGTGACGTCACAAAGTCTTGTATTTCTAAGGTGAACGCATTCTAGTTGTAATAAGTCTACAATTTCATATTTCCATGGGAAGAGAAAGCTAATGGATCGACCTACCCGCCTGATTGCGTGGACGGGGGAATATACAACTTGCAAGAGTGATTAATTTTAATTCCACCGGCCCCGGTCGGCTGTGGTGAAAGGACCGTGAGGGAGCCTACACGAATGACGTCACGCTCGTCTTTATCAGGGATTGGTCGAAGGATTGGAAATAAAAAGAGGGGGCGGGGGGTGATGGACATGAACGTGACTATGAGTGATAATATAAATGGAATAAGAGGGGACCAAAGTGCTTTTTACCAGACTTTCAACATAATTTATATCTTTTAGTGAATAATATTTTTTATTACTGAGCTGAGCTGAGCTGAAGGTAAAAAAAGGTTCAATTTTGGGCAAGGCATTAAAAAAATATAACTGATAAAAACGGGTCTTTTATCTTTTTTTTTTACAAGACTGCAAGAACGCAGTCTGACGTACGTTTTAGAGCTGAGCTAATCTGTGCAATCTACACCATCCAATTAATAACTATAAATAGACGGGCTGTTTTAGGTTAGTTTATTTTGTAAGTCCTGTTATCCAATTAGTAAATATCAAGGAGCTAGGACTGAGTGTGTAGTATTAGACGTACTGCCCTAGTTTAAGTTAGTTTGTAAGTCCTGTTATCCATTTAATAAATATCTAAATCTTCTAAATATCATGTGGTTTGATTTAATGAACGAGTGAAATGAATTGCATTTGTCTTCCTTTGGTGGATATGTCCTACTCTAACTTTTGAACGCAATAACCGATTTATCTCAAATTTGGCACAGTTGTTCTTTGAACCTTTATACAAATCACGTTCCTTGGAGAATAAAATCGAACAAAGGGTTGGAGAGAAATCAACCCTTATATGGATGGGGAAAAAACACGGCTACTAGCGCTAATTATTAAATGTATTTACCTTTTAGGTCATTTCCTGACACCTTATACGGTTGAAAATTGGTATAAAGGTACAAACTAATGTAAAAACATAAACAAAATTTAAGTTTTGTAATACTTTTTTGGGGGTAGGGGGGTGAAAGGGGAAGGGACAGATAACTGTGGGCCCAGCAAACAAATTTTTCTTAAGACCCCACTGCTGCCTGCTGAGTGTGTTATTTTACAGTTATTGATAATATTCATCAAAAGTGCTAACTGCAGACCACATGACTTGACGTATGAATACGTTAAAGTGGGTCTAGTAACTTCTCTAGACGTTGAATGAAGTTCTTGTTGTGAAAAATCAGATTGTACTTGGTTAAATTATCTTGAAAATACGCCCAACTAAGAGTTTCAAGAAGAAAAAAAATAGTTTCAAAAATTCAAACCAGTAAATCTTGTTATGTAACCGTCAATTAATGAACTACATTCCATTCTCTCCCTCCTTTTCTTCGCAGTAATGGATGTGTGTTGTAAAAAGATATATTACTTTATTATTATTATTATTATTATTATTATTATTATTAAAAGTATCTGTCAATCGCTCCGGTGGCTGCGTGGTTTTAATGAACTACTCTCATGTTAGACTAGACTGTCCAAGACTGTAATATCGGGGTTCGATCCCGGTATGGTGCACCGAGGGTGGTTTTCCATTTTCCGTCCACGCAAATGTGGATGCATTCCCTCTAAATCAAACCTTCCTCATAATTAACACATTAATGTAATTAGTATATAGGCGTATAACCGAACGGGTAGTAAGACGTGGTACTAAAAAAAATTATCTCCGATTTAATCGTGTTAAAAAAAAAAACAGAGGTGCAAGCAAGGATGACATGACAAGGTCGAATCAATGAACGTAGAATGAAAGATGAGAAAAAAAGCGAGAGAGAAAGAATGACATAATGAGTGAGATAGACCAAAAGGGGGGCGGGGGGGGTTTCCTGGTAATTTTTGTTTCTTTTCTCACGGCTCACCCCTTGGTAACCAAACTGTGGATGATCTATATCCAGTAGACTCTGACGTCACATTTCCTACACCGTCAACAACAATCTTTTTAGGTATTTATACAAACACGCCTTTTCAGATGGCATTCTGATGGAGTTTTTTAAAAAATATATATATAAATTTCAACACCTTAGCTCAGTCGGTAGCGTGTCTTGTCTGATGATTCATTGATCTCCAGGTTCGATTCCTGTCGTGGCTGAAAAATTGTATTATCAGAGAAATGTGGTTTACCCCTTTCACAGTGATGAATTAACGGCCAATGACCAGCCTCGGTGGCGTAGTTGGGTAACGCGCTAGTCGTGTTGAGCCCGACTGCCGAGGACGGGGAGATCGAGGTTCGAATCTCGGTCGGGTGAACTAGGGGTGATTTTTCCTAAATGGTTTTCCACTCTCCCTCCACGCAAATGCGGGTTCACTTCCTCTAAATTCAGCCTTCCCAATTCCTAATTCATTAGCGTAATTAGTACATAAGCGTATAACCCGAACGGGTAGTAAGACAAGGTGCTAAATAATAATAATAATAATAATAATAATTAACGGCCAAGAGACTGGATGTTGTTGCTGTTTTAGATTTAAGGGATTTTATACAACGTATTCTAATATAATCAGTCGGTTCAGAGAATGTGTGTCAAATACCTAAAAAAAACTATACAGGATGGTCCAGGAATAAACAGCCAATCTTTGGGAAGTGGTAGGAGATTGAAAATCTAATTTAAAATGTCATAAGAAGATTTTTTTTTTGCTTACTTTTAGATCACACACCAAAAAACTTAAGAAAAACATGTTTTTATGCATGAAAAGTAAATTAACATTAAAAATATTATGTTTATTAAAAAGCACCTTGGCATAAAAGTTAAGCAAATTTAAGTTATTTCTAAAATTAGCCTTAACTTGTTCCGATATATTTCTTAGTTTAGTAGAAATCCAGAATGAAACAATCGATAAACCACTTTATTATTTTGCTAAAAACATGAAATAAATGAAAAATATTAAGTAAAAATATGGTTTCTAATTATAATTAGAGTGTCCAATTTGTGTTAAATAAAATGATTGGATTTATTTGTTTTTTTTAAATGTTGGATTTCAGTGTTTTTTTTAAATCAGTAAGTAAAATATCTATTTACGGTTAAAAACTAAATTAGAAAAACTAAGACCAAATTTTTAAATACAAATCAAATCAAACATATACTGTTAAAATAATCATACAGTTTTTTCAAAGATATAGAACCGCGTCTTACTAACCGTTTGGTTTATACGCTTATGTACTAATTACGCTAGAGGTTTTAGGAAGGCTATATTTATAGAAATTGTACCTGCATTTGCGTGGAGAAAGAGTGGAAAACAATGATGAGAATAAAACCACCCTCAGTACACCTGAGCGAGATTTGAACCATAGTCTTCTCGTGATCGGCAGTGAAATTTACTGCGAGGGTAGCGCGTTAGACCTTGCGAACACCACAGTGGTCTAGCGTTATTTGTCATTCTTTTCCTTCTTCTGTATTGGGTTTCAATATGGCCGTCACACTAGCCGGTTTCTGAACATATTCTACCAATGTTACTTGGTTGAGAGAACTATGTTTTAGTTATTGGAATGTTATAATTAAACCGCATTTAAATCGACAAAATTGTCCATGATTTATATTTAAAATTTAAAATTGTCAATTTCGTGAAAAAAATTCAATTTCTTTCAAATTCACGCATATATTATCAATACAAAAATACCACAATGTACTTAAAATATGTTTTGATAACAATTTTAATGTTTTAATTAAAATTTCTTGAAAACACGCTTCGAGAAATTTCACTGTATTTATAAAATTAATATATTTAAAATAATTTTAAAAGTATAATTAGATAACTTAGAGGTCAAGGTTCGATTCTAGACTAGTTGCGATGGAGGGAGGGGGTTCTTAAAAAAAAAATCAATTTTACTGTGGTATAAACGGCTCTCCCCAGCTATTACACCCCTAAGTTATTGTTTTCACATCCTCCTTCCAGGTGAATGCCGTTGGTAACCTATTCAAATTCACCCCCTTTTATTATATCACCACGAGTTGAATTTAAAAAAATCTGAATATGGCACTAAATCGATTTTTTTTTATTTTATCAAAAGTGTTTTAAGTAAAAGTAACTCTTTTTCTTTTGTTATTTTACCAAGAGCGTCCATGATATTAGGCCCAACTCAGCTCCCGGCTCGCGCGATGTTTGGGAGTAAAAGGTAAAGGAAAATACAAGAAATGTGTGCAGTACATTCGTATTTGAATGATTACTCGACATTTTCCGCGGTGACGATGGGGGACAAAGCGACAAAGTTTCTTGTTAATAACTACAGTATGTCCCTGTTATGACAGAATGAAGATTTGTGGACAGTGATTATCTGTGAAGACATTCTAAAATGGTCAAAAAACTGTATTTTCAATGCAGTTTTTATCCAAATATCATTTAATATTTCAACAATGTTCTGTATTAGGAACTTCTATCAACTCTTTATCTCCATTAATGTTTAATCAGAAATGATCCACGTGAAATAGTGTTGGTGTAAACTAACTATTTTTAGGCGACTGTATCACGGAGTTGATTGGCGTGTGATGCACGCTCTTAAATTTTACGAAAATCAAAAAAAGGTAACAACATCACCCCCTCTCTTTCTCACCTCTTTATAAAACTTTATTTTTTCTCTTCCACCCCCGTGTAAGGAAGAAATAAAGAGTTTTACTTCAATCTGAAAGGGTGGTGGCTTTTGAGGGTGGGAAGAGTTTTTTTTTCCACGTCTTAAACACTCACTTTTAGTGGCGGGGGGGTGTCTCAACTCGATTTATGGTGGCAAATTGAATTTCAAAATAAAATAAAAAAGAAAGAAAGAAGGAAGAAATGTAACCGACAACGTTACAACCACCCCCCTAAAACACACACACACATTATAAGGGAGAAAAACACGAATCAGTTGAGGTTTTTTTTCACCCCTTGTAGAAACATAATGGGAAATATATCACTGTTGGTAAAACGAAATTGGTTGTTGGAAAGTTGGTAGCGTGGTTAGTGCGCTTTACTTTTGCTATCCCGGATGCCTTGTGGTTACAAACAAAACCTGCTGATGAAAAAGGGGGGGTCGAGGTTCGAATCCCGGTCACGTGTACTGAAGATTGTTTTTCCCTGAATGGTTTACCTGTGTCTATCCACGCAATTGTGGGCACATTTCCTATAAATTCTACCTTACTCAACAATAATATATTAGCTCTAGGGGTCCTTTATAAACCATACTTTTTTCTTATATTTTTTTTAACCTCATCCCCGCCATCCTCCAATGTAACACTATTACGTTACCTGCTATGGTGGACGCATGGTCTAAGGTGCTATTCTCGCAGTAGACAAGACTGCCGATGACGGGGTTATAGAGGTTTTAATCTAGGTCGGGTGTACAGAGGGCGATTTTTTACAAACATGGTTTTTCCACTCTCCCTCCACGCGAATGCGGGTACATCTTCTATAAATAAAACCTTTATAATCCATAAAACCACTAGAATAATTAGTATATAAGAGTATAAGCCAAACAGGTAGTAAGACACAGTGCTAAAAAAAAACTCAGGATTCTTTTGAAGGTGAAAATGAAGCGGACGGTAATTAAGGGCAGAATTTTTGTAATTTTATATTTTAAAAAAATTGTTAAAATAAATCAAATATTACTCCGGTAGAAACATAGTTTAATTTTCTCTAGACGGTGATATCAACAGTTGTTGAATATCAGTCATGAACTTTGTGGCATTATATGAGGAACTTTTTAAATGAAGATAGAAAGTTGTCATTAAATTCCAGGACACCATTGAAAAGATATTCAATAGCTGTTGATATCAACATATTAAGAAAATTAAACCATGTTTCTACTGGAGAAATTATTTATTTATTTTTTACCCAAAAAAATGTTTTGATAAAAAACTGTAAAAAATACTGCCCTGCATCCACACCTCAAATCCAGAACATAAATTATTTCAAAGAATTGTATTTACGGAAGAGAAAAATCCCAGCACTAGAATTCAGGTATAAGATCTAAAGTCTGCTCACCGTAGGAATTGTTTTCTGAAAGGCCTTGTTCCCTACCAGAAATCTATTATATAGTAGGATATTGGTAAGAAAAAAGACCTTTCAGAGAGTAATTCCTACCGTGAATGGAGTTTGTCAAGTAGCACTGTAAGGTCCTTCATGCAACAGCGTTACGTGGATTATGAATTACCCCTAAATATTACTTATGCGTAAAACGTGAACGGGTAATAAGACGTGGACGACCATTTTTTTCTTTTAATTTTAAAGCCCTTGGCCCTATCGAGCGCAAGTCTAAAACCTCTTTTGTGGGAGGGTGAAAGGCGTGGCGTGGTTTCACAACTGACCAAAGTATCCTTCCGCGCTAACAAGAACAGATGGATCACGGAAAACGTAGATGGCGCTAGCTACCAGACAGGTCTTGCGAAAAAAATCGTATATTTGAAAATGTCAGTTTTCTCGAGAACGAGTGAAATTTGTATGTTAATATTTTCAACACCTCTTCTAAGATAATGTTTCAATGTTTATTAATTGTTACATTTTCTTATTTTTTGTTATGAATCCAGCAATTTTTTTATTGAAAAATGTCAATTTTATCGATATTTGATCACTGTTAAAATTATAAATGAGGTGTGTATATAAAAAGTATAACTTAATCAACATGCTTCTATTCTTGAACAAACCGTTTCCGAAAAGAAAATTGCAAAAACAATAAAAAATTTTTTTTAAGATAACCGTTAGTTCCCACGGCTCTGCATTTCCACGCCAAATGAAAAGGGCCAATCGCCTTAATACCTTTGATTTACAACACCGTCTTCTCGAATCTTTTTTAATGGTTTTATTTTCATCCCGTACTTTTTTATTTTTTTTATTTCAACACCTGAATTGTTGTGCTTACACGGATCTTTTCAACAGCTAATCAGTTCAATAGGTAGTGCAAATTAGCGAGTATTTTGAAGTGATGGTGGGGGGTGTTTTTTTTCTTTCTTTTGAGGCCGGCCCTGGTACCGTAATTGGACATGGCTTGTTTTCATGAATGCCTTCAGGGGATCCTTGATAAATCGGGACAACATCATACGTGGGTAAAATGACAGGCTAGGAGTAATAGTGGAAGAGAGGGGTGGGGTGGAGAAACGATTAATTTTTAATGAATGTGTATCTAGAAGAGTGAGACGCAATATAACTTAGAAAACTTAAAATGAATATATTTATTGAATTAATTGACATGCATCACGTACTAATATACACTATCTATGGTCGTAGAGCTGGTGACAGCTAGGTAAAGTTTTTTTAAAATTTATTTGAGGTATTTTTTAAACGTGCACTTTATATAAGCACACGGAAATTTCTCTGAACGAGAGCGAAAGGGCCTGCCAATTTTGCTGGAAAAGGTAATTTCGCATACTTTCCAGGGTTATTTTACATTTCCACAATTGACATGGAACCGACGGCTTTACTTCCCCTCCGAAGGAAGTTGTGCTACGGATTATTATCGCTAAGGAAATATCCTTCAAGCCCGGTTGGGTTTGAACCCAAGAACTAGGAAGAGTTAACCATGTATCTATTCTTCAAAACATATTATCTGCAAGATCNTTCACAACAAAAATTTAATTTTAATTTTTTTTTCTTTTAACCGGTTTTTCATGATTGAAACACGAAATTGTGAAAACAACTATTTGAATGGTTTTTTGGTTGTTAGTGACGTTTGTAGTTCACTTAAAAAGGGTTTAAAAACGAGAACATCTTAAAACCACGTTCTCTTCAGAAATTAAAACTGCTGACCAGACGAAATAAAGTCCGTTGATGACGTCATACAAACTGTGTCGGGTCATATCCATGCGCATGTGTTAAAATGCTTTATTTTAAGCTAATATTTTATATGGCTCATTCTCTTATTTATAAGTTATAAACACATTTATTTATTTATTTTGGTGGCCAGTTATAACAAGATACTGCATGTGTGAATATTATAGTTTTTAAGCTATTATCTATATACTAGGTGACCTGGTGGTCTAGGGGTAAGGTGTCAGACTTCTGTGCTGGGGGTCCGGGGTTCAATCCTCGGTCCCGGCACAGATTTATCTGATTGCCAAACCCTTCCTTCACCTCTGACTAGACGTGTATTGATCACAACTTGTGAATGTGAGGAATGCCAGGCCTCCACCGTGGTTCGGATTCCACGTTAAACTGTAAGTCCTCCATTTCATCTCACAATCACCCTACCATTACACATTAGCGTAAGTGCGTATAACCCGAACGGGTAGTAAGACGTGGTGCTAATATTAATAATAATTTATATACTTTAAGTAGCTCTTGTTGCCAAAACCGCGAAACAAAAAAAATAATAGGCCCTATTAAATACTTATTTAGTCTGATTTTGCCTATAGTGAGAATATCAGAGATTATTTTTTAGAACCGCGTCTTACTACCCGTTCGGTTTGTACTCTTAAGTACTAATTACTCTAATGGTTTTAGAGATTAAGACATTTATATTAATCTAGATTAAGTGTACCCACATTTTCGTGAAGGGAAAGTGAAAAACCATTTTGGAAAAAAAACCCTCAATACACCCGACCGAGATTCGAACTTCGATCTCCCCGTCGTCGGCAGTCTATTCTACTGTGAAAGTGACGCCTTAGACCAAGCGGCCAACGAAGCAGGTAAGACATAGTTCGGAAGGTCAGTGTTCAAAACCCGTTCCAGTTTACTGAGGATTATCATTTCCTAAGTGATTTCCCATTCTCCCACCCTACGCTAATGCAGGTACATTTTTTTTACCCGGTGATTGTAAAAGAACGCTAATACCTTGAACGGGTAGTAATGGTATAAAAAAAAGGGGGGGTTCACCCAATTTGTTCCTGAAACTGCCCCACCCTAAGGCCTATCCTACACTAGCGGTTAAAACGCTAGCAGCCGCGCCATTGAATGAAACCCTTGTTATCAAGTTGGAAAATATGTTTTCGTCCAGATCAGCGTTTTGACCGCTACCTCTGGAGGCGTTAAAACCGCCTAGCGGTAGAAACGCGAATCAAACTACACCAGACGTTAACAGGCAGTTGTGCCTCAATGTCACAACAAGTCTTTCAGCAGGAATAATAAATACTCTTCCTTAAGATGGTATAATATTTTCATTCACTAAACCAAGTAGCTCCACCAAATGAAACCACAGACATTATATAGTACAAAAAGAACTTCTCTGGGTACAGTCTGTGGTTCATAAATATAATATGAAACTGTCCTG
Organism: Timema bartmani; assembly: GCA_902151455.1. Lineage (NCBI taxonomy): Eukaryota > Metazoa > Arthropoda > Insecta > Phasmatodea > Timematidae > Timema > Timema bartmani. The sequence continues at coordinate 26,062 of CABFWB010006691.1, forward strand.
TTGGGAGACGGTTCTATAATGTGGGGTGAGTCCACCAACGTCTCTTTAGACGAGTTCTTTTTTTGGGGGGGAAGTTTCCTCCAACAAAATAAGTCCCGCAATACAGCCGGCCTGTACAATGTCCATTTTTAAACCATTCTGCACAAGTGGAAGCAACAACCGCGGCATTAAAACCGCTAGTGTAGAATCAGCAGCGTTTTTTGACAGTCGGGTGTGGATTCAAGATTTTGGGGGGTGTAAGCTAGCGGCAAAACCGCCACGTTTTAACCGCTAGTGTAGAATCTCCCTATGAGCTACCTCATCGTAGAGAGACTAATGTGCCACCGGTTGTCTAGGGGCAAGGGGCAGACACGACGCAGGGTTTGTTCGGAAACTCTTCTCTCCTTATCTCTCGACTGCGTGTAACCTCAGATAGTCGTATCGATCAGATTATCGATTGCATTTCCCTCAAGTCCAACTTTTTGCGGTCCTCTTCTACAACCGCATGGTTTTTTTTTATAGCTTGACGGTTGTGTTGTGTGAAGGTATAGTCGTGTTATCTTAGGAAGAACCTTTTCACAATAACTAGAGTGTGAGGAACGCGGAAAAAGACACGTAATTTTTGAAGTTTTTATACTAAAATATTTTGTTTGGTCACAATAAATAAAATAAACCTCTGTTAGAGACATAAGAATTTAATTTCCTTCACATGGTGACGTCAACAATTGTCGAATATCTTTCAAGGGTGTCCTGGATTTTAAGGGCAACTTTTTCTCTTCATTTAAAAAGTTTCTCATCTAATGCCGCTATGCTTATGAGAGATATTCAACAACTGTTGATATCACCGTGGGAAGAAAATTAAACTCTTATGTTTCTGCTAGAGAAATATTTGATGTATTTTGAAAAAAAAAGTTTCAATATAAAAACTGCAAAATTACTGGCCTTAACTCGTGTCTCCTGCTATCCCCACTTTAAAACATTCGATCAGAAACCCCTAAAAGCTGGAAACCAAGTGGATTTACAACGTCCATGGATGAGAACAAACAGGGGAGGAGGAAAATACAAATAACAATACAATATGTTGTGACCCCCCTTATTAAATGACGTCATTTTATTCACAAAGATCCATTCTACACTCCTATAACAGTTACCTTTCGTTTCCCGGACATTTAGCTCTTAATGATCAACATAAATATGTGGTCTTTTCAGAGAGGAAAATGTCAACTTTTAAACTATGTTTACAAGTGTATATATATGTACTCACTTTGCTCGTTGGGGGCTCCACTCCCAAACCCCCAGTGAGTTTTCTTTGCAAGTGGATGTAAACTAATGTAATTAATTCCAGAACAGTTTTTTGATAGGTCTTACCGCTTAGTCACAAGAAACCTCCAAAGAAAGGTCCGCACCGACTTTAAAGTTGCTCCGAAAATTTGAATTTTTTGGGGGGGTTGAAAAATAAAATGTTTAACTTTTTGGAATTTTCCCGTCGGTTACAGTCTATAAGCTATAAGTTTGTCAAATTTAAAGTTCCTAGCTCATCTGGAAGTGGGTAAACATTAATGTCAGTGAGTGAGTGAAGTCAGCCGTGTGGCTTTATAGTAGTATAATAATACGGCCATATAAATTAGTTTTGTGTTTATTACAGTAAACAACAAATTCGTAAACTGTTAAAAGTTTTATTTATATTTAATCTAAGCGAGACATCTAATTAGCAATATAAATCAGTCGAGACGAAAGTAGCAGTGAGTCAACCTGTATTCGATAAAAATATAACAAAAGGGTGTTTGGTTAAAATAAATAAAATACTCCTTCAATTATTAAGTTTTGTTTAGTTTTCTACGCATTGTAATCTTACACTTAATATTTTTTGTCACGGGTCTAGTTGTATTTAATTATACTATTTTTTTAATTGAATCAATTTTTATGCCTTTAAAAACTATTAAATAGTTTTTAAAGTTACAATGGCTGTGAATTACTGTCTCTTACCTTACAGGACGAGAGGAAATAAATGGTATTGAAAACAAAGTATTTAGAAAAATATTTGACCCAAAAAAGGGATTAAGCTAGTCTAGAATAGAGAACGTTACATAATGATTAGTTACATACCCTGGACTCTTCACCTGACACATCTAGTATATTACGGTGCGCAGGACATGAAGCGCGAATAGAAGATTCTAGAACCGTGCTAAAGTTATTGATTGGCAAACCCAATGGTAAGAGACCATTGGGAAGACCCAGACGCAGATGGGAGGATAGCATTAGAATGGACCTGAAAGCGATAGGGTGTAGTGAGGTGGACTGGATAGAACTAGCTAGATATAGGTATAAGGTGTAATGAGGTGGACTGGATAGAACTAGCTAGATATAGGGTGTAATGAGGTGGACTGGGTAGAACTAGCTAGATATAGGTATAAGGTGTAATGAGGTGGACTGGATAGAACTAGCTAGAGATAGGGTGTAATGAGGTGGACTGGATAGAACTAGCTAGATATAGGGTGTAATGAGGTGGACTGGGTAGAACTAATTAGAGATAGGGTGTAATGAGGTGGACTGGGTAGAACTAGCTAGATATAGGGTGTAATGAGGTGGACTGGATAGAACTAGCTAGATATAGGTATAAGGTGTAATGAGGTGGACTGGATAGAACTAGCTAGATATAGGGTGTAATGAGGTGGACTGGGTAGAACTAGATCAGGGTTAGGGAGAAGGGGCGTACTTTTGTAAGTGCGGCAATGAACTTTCGTGTTCCTAATCTCATAGAGCGAGTTAGTAAATAAATTGAACTAAATAATAATAATATTCGGAAGCAATATTTTATTCATTTTGACCAAAAAGTTTTTTATCATAAAAACTGCAAAAATATTTACCTTCTTTCGTCAAACTTTAATTCTACAAAATTGTATGTCGTGAACTAGGCTTAAGTCATTGTAAAGTTGCTTGGCATCCATTTTAAACAAATGAGGATCAAGAAGTTCGTAACGTGACTCCGCATTATAAACTTCGCTCTTAGCAATTTTTTTAAATATATTTTCCAGGAATAATTACGTTTAAAACCTTTGCCAAAGTATTTTCTTCTTTTATTGGTTAAAATGTTGTCGATTTTAGCCGCCGGCGACGTCGTAATGTTCGTGCCTACTACGCCTCTTTTGTTTTGTTGAGCAAAGTTCTAAGAGTTCGTTCTAATTGGTCTTTTGCGTCTTTGTCTTAATGCATCGTTAAGTATCGATGTCGACCTCCGTGGTCTTGGTGTTCTTGGTGTTCTAGGTGGTCTTGGGGTAAAATTCTCGCCTCGGGACCAGATGTTCGTGGCTTCAAACCCAGTTGGGGTCGACGTATTTTTCCTGAACGATAAAAATCCGTAGCACAACTTCCTTCGTAGGTTAAGTAAAGCCGACGGTCCCATGTCGATTGTGGCTTGTACAATAACCCTGGAAGGTATGTGAAAATACCTTTCCCTTGCAAAATTGGTAGGTACTTTCGCTCTCATTCATAGAAATTATTGTGTATTAATATAATTAAGTGGTTTAGCAAGTGAATGTTGAATACCTCAAACAATTAAATATATTGATTTATTCTTGTTATAGCTTGGGGTAACATTTTTAATTTTCTACTATAGAGAAAGTATTGCAATCGTGAAAATTTTCAACCCCGATTTTATTAGGTATCTTGATGTTTTGTTTGTCACCGAATCGTACCAGGCTGGGACTGTGTAGATGAGTTGCGGCTTAGTCTTGAAATCTTGTACGAGTTGCGGCCCGGCTTTTTGAGGGACACGTACGAGCTGTGGCTCACTCACTTCAGAGAGAGGTATGAGTTGCTTCCACCTAATTAGCAGTGTGTTTTCTATCAGGTTGTCTTAAATTTCAGATAGAAACTATCATCGTCTCATGTCGACATCTCTCGTAATATCCTAACTTCCTCAGTTCTTGTCGTACAATGGTTTTGGCCAAAAAAAAAAAGTTGTTAGGTTAGGTTAGGTTAGGTTAGGTTAGGTTAGGTTAGGTTAGGTCAACAAGCCAGGCCACCATTCATGGCTCTAAAAATGTGGGACCGCAATTCAACTGTCTCTTTAGAGGTAAACAACTCGTGCGACCGCAACTCACCTGCAGCCGCCCCGGCTGGGACTCCTACCTGTTACATCACTAATTGACCTACCTGAGTCAAGAGTTTATCGAGGCTGACTAAACACCTTATGCACAGGTAAGGTATGGACCTACACAGCCTTCTTAGGAGAGCTTGAGTCCTTCAACACGAGGATCGCTAGGTGTCATCAAGGGACATTTTAAACATGGTTTCACTAGAGAGAAGTGGACAGATATCCTTCTCGAGTCAATCAGTCGGTTTCCACAAAGCTAGGTTAAGGTAACGACCTAGCCACTTCTACCCATAATCTAACCTCACAAAGAGCTTACTCAGACTGCACATTACGATTACTATGGTCTCTTTATGACGAACATGTTGAAAGTGTGAGTGTAGGGAAGGCGAGAAAAGGACTTAAAGCAAAAACCTTTTAGATCAAAATAAATAAAATATTTTTATTGTAGAAACATAAGAGTTTAATTTTCTTCCCACGGTGATATCAACAGTGTTTGAATGTCTTTCATGAGCATAGTGTAACGTAATTGATTTTTACCGCTCTCATATATTTAAAAAGTCTTGGATGAAGGTATTTTTCTTTAAAGTATCGTATGTAGATTATCCTTTTAATACTTCAACCATGGAGAATCACGCGTTTTCGAAGAATGTCAAAAAGGATTGCACCATTAAAACTTATTTTTTATTGTCAAAATTTAACTCCGCAGTATTTACCAAACAAGCAAGAGAAAC
>CABFWB010006692.1:0-21243 GCA_902151455.1 Timema bartmani
ACAACAGCAACTGGCCGGACATACACACTAACTAAAGAAGAAATGGAATTTGCAAATAATGCTTTGAAGAAAAATATTCAAAGTGACCTTTACACAAGAATATAAAATGTAGGCTGTTTTTTTTTAAATATTATATTGTTTTATATTTGTATTATCTTGTTTGTGGTATGTATTTAATTGTGTTGTATCTGTTACCATCTTAAATACCAAAGGCCTATTTATAAAACATATGAATGTTTTGTAGGTTTTAGTGAGTTTTTATTGCTACTTTTTAAAAAACAATTTATTGAAATCTATGTAGGCTACAAAACACAAATTAATTTTGGTGAATTTACAAATTATACTGGCCTATTTTAATTTATTGTTTATGAGAGCCTCTAGCATGGTATTATTTTGGTGACCCTAATATAATTAAAAATTAATTTAAATGTGATCCCATTTGAGTTGGCGACCTTGAACTTTCAAAATGCCCTAATGTGGGCATGTAACATATCATTTTAAAGCCCAATAAAAACCCTAAAAAGTAGTTTTTATTTCATTTCTCTATCTTATTTCTAACTGAAGAAATAAAATAAAATATAATGGACGGTGAAGCTCAAAACGCTCTTTTTTTGAAATTTTGAAAATTTTTATCTCAAAAACTAAATAAGAAAAAATTATGAAATTTTAAATTTTTAAATGTGGTCAAGGTAAATAATTTAAATATCAAAGTGTGTTAAGGAAAAACAGAAAACATTAAGTATAAACAACTTGTAAAAGTGTTAATCATAACGATATTTATTCTCAATATTCAATCTATTATTTAAATTTATTTGAACTCATACCTCTGTAATTTATTAACGACAATATCTAAGTCTTGGCTTATATTATAACCTTAACAAGTTTAAGGTTACAGTAGGTTTACCTTGATCCTTATTCTTTTCTTTTTTTCCCAGCACATCGGCTTACTACCTATTCAGACTATTCATTATTTAAATTTAATTATCTTCATTAAAATGTATTAATTTTTAGCTACCTAGTTTGCACTAAAACCTACATTACGATTATTTACCTACTCTCACATTAGTTACAATTAATTTTTGTTTTCTATTCACGAAAAGGGAATTGATTTCACACCGGCCTTTGACCTAAATAATAGTTCGGAAGAGTATCAGAGCCAAACCCAATTAATGTTTCTGAAAAACTAAATACCCAATAAAAACTACGCAGTTTTTAAGACCTAACTTAAGTGATAAGATCGTTTATTTTTGTTGGCCCTTCTAATAGGTTAGGCCATATTTTATACAATTCTTACTTCATCCAAATCTTTTTTTCTTCTCTTAGTTCTCCACTTTTTCTTTAAGTGTTTATCTCCAAGATGGTATTTTTTTCTTTTATAAGTCATTAGTACTACACTTTATTTAACAAAAATTTTAATCAAATTAAGCATACCACGTGCACAATCCACAACTCCACAATTCAGATTTGAGTCACAATTCTGCCATATTGAAAACAGAAACTAACTTACCAAGCTCGCCTTAGACAGCTGGCGACATCTGTAAGTTGTAAGTTCTTGAAACTAACTGTGACCCGGAGTTTAGTGTAAAATAAGAATATTACTTGAAGTTATAATCCGTTTACGTTCTAGCTATAGTTTGGTTACTTCTCCAATGGGCTGAAAGCCCAAAACTATTATTTTGAACAGGTTTACTTGTGTATTTTGACGTGTGTCCTAAACACTGTGCGCGGAACACTATTTAAATCAAATTTGTTCGAACAACGATGGACGCCATCTTGGCGTACATTGACAGGAGTATTGGTGATGGGAAAAACGTTAAAATTCAGTGCAAAACGAGTCGTAGATTCTACCCTCTCTATCATTCTATAAACTATTAATTAGGATGGTAATGGGGTGTGTGAAGAAAGTTTGTGTGTATTTAGAGGCGAAGTCGCCTAAAGCCATCTGCGCATTAATGCAGTCTCAATCTGTAGCGGTTGCAACGTAGAGGTAGCAGCACAGGGAGTTGGCGAGTCAGCCCTTGCCTAGAAGTTGTGCGGGAGTGAACTGGACGGAACAATTGGTTCGGACCCCAACTGCTATCTTTTCTGAGCTGAATCTACCGTTCTGTACGTCCGCGTCGCGCGTATCCGACCTCCGGATGGGTAAATGTATCGCGGCGACACGTGCCGTGTTGTAAACAACCGGGGAAACATATTAAAATGGCCAAAATTCTCAACAAGGACCCAGCCACATACCAACGGGAACGTGATGCTTTTATACGAGATCTTCAGCACTTCCACGAAACTCGCGGGTAAGTTTTCTGCAATTTCTTCACAATTTTCATGTTTTCGGGCAAATTTTGTATGTTTAGTTAGTATTAATTAGCTCGTTCATTTCACTAATATTTACTTCTTTTTTGGTTTGTTTTGTAGGACTCCATTCCGTAAAATTCCCAAGATAAACGGCCATGAAATAGACTTGTATCTACTGTATGTTCTTGTCACGGCTCACGGAGGATGGGTAAAGGTAAGTTGTTTTGTGTTTAGTAACGATCCTATCTTTGAGTTTGTTTTTGTTTTTGTATACTTGTCAACTTCAATCCGTCAAATATTTGATATTGATTAGTGTAGGGCTTACCTCTTAGGCAAAGTCGGACATTGCATTTCTTCACTGAACTTTGAAATTGAAAACTTTATTATTTTGACAGGTACTTTTTATAACAAATAGTTAACTATTGACTAACTCGTCTAAAATTAAGTGTGTTTTGTGAGAGTTCGGTTATTTCCAGTATCAAGAGGATAAGACTAGGCCTAAATCTAGGCAACCCTTTTTTTAATATTCTGCCAATGACTACCTAATTTTAAATTATTATGTATTTTTCAACATTCATTTTTAAAATAAATTTCTCTATTTTATTATTTAAGAAATTTTTTGGGTCATAGTTTAAAGGTTTAAACCGAGTTTCGATCTTTAGGTCTATTGTTTACATATAGGCCTAGATAGACCCTTTTCCTTATACGAGAAGCCAAACCTTTTACAATTCCTTTATTACAGAATTGAAATAATAGAATGCACTTATGTAAAGCTTCTTAATAACGAATTGAAATGCTAAACCAGCTGCCTTATTTAAAGCTAAGTTTAAAAAATACTGACACTAGTCATAGGGTCCATAATCCATAATATACTGTTGGTGTGTCTGAAGAGAATTGATCTTTAAGTTTGAAGTTCACTCTATAAAAGTTTGTTCACAAAATCAAATTAGGCTGATGTTTTTAACTTTCTAAGAGAGATTGTGGACTGTACGAATACTTAACAAATAACTTTTTTGCTGTTAAACATATAGTCAAGCCTAATTGAAATGAAAAACATCATTGAAACTTAATGTTTTATATTACTGAGTTTTATAGTGCAAAAAAAGTAACACCCCAAAACTGTATAACCTTAGTTATCTACATAAAGATCGGTGGTGGCAGTTAGCAGAAGGTTATTTATCACAAACATTCACTGAAAGTGTCTAATGTCAACCTGTTCGAAGATACTTTCTTTCTTTCTAATAGGCTACTATATTTTCAATAAAAAGTAGGGATGGACCCTCGAATCCTTAAGGATATTCAAGATGCAAATCCTTAAAAAAAAAATTTTTTAAATGAAGTTTGCTTTAGGGCACTAATGGGGCCAACTGCTTATTGGTGGTTTAGAACCAATTATAATTATATGATGAACTTAATAACCAGGCCTCAGATCAATAATTTAACACTTACACAACTGAATATATTCGAGTGACATAAATTAATTAGTGCATTATAAGAAAGAATGTTAACATTTAGTTACTTTCTATATATTCTATTATAGGTCTATTTCCTCTTATTTTCATAATTTTTTCCAAGATTTAGGATTCAAAGGTAAATTGGAGATTTGGGTTGAGATTCAAATTTGTAACAGTGGATTTGACCTTGATTCCACACAAGTTTGTAACTTTGAGTTTCAATAATGTAGCTATAACTGTTTAAAGAAAAAAAATTATTAAAACCAATTATTTGAAAGTTTTGACTGCCAAAAGTAACAACTCCTCATGATCTTGCAGATCATATGGTTTGTTGAACGAATAGAACACATGGTACAGTTTCCACCTTTCCTCCCTTAGAAAGGAGACACCATATCACATGGTTAAGGATATGGTGTAGGCACTGTGCACATACTAAGGCAAGGATCCTCAACCCGCCGCGACCCACAGTAACATTTTTTGCGGCCCGCTGGCTCATAAAAAATATAAAATTATTTCAAATGAAAAAATTACAGTTAAAAATTTATATTTTACATAATAAAATAAATACATATTTTAATTTATTTAAATAAACTATTTTTGCTTCATGAATAAAAATATTAAGTTTTTGTACAAATTCGCTTCGAACATGCAAATGACTGCTCTAGTAAACAAGGAGGAGAGAACTGTTTGGTGTGTTTGAACATAGTCGGGAGTGTTTGGGTTCACTCGTCACTGCTGAGACACTTAGGACGCCAGAAATAAACTGCTTTCAGTCCTAAAATTGTCGGTACAATATTGCGACCCAAAGGATGAAGACCCCCTGCACTAAGGAGTTAGCCTATTGATAAATGTGTCTAGTTAGTCATCACTAAACACATTAGGTAGGGGTCTCTTTATAGGAGGAGTGGTTTAGACTGTTTGAGCCCATTAAGGACAGAGACTACATTCTAAATTATATTTGATCAAAAGTTTGTATCTGAATGTAAAATGCTTTAACCTTTTTTTTATTATCAAAGATTGAGAAATATTCCTTAAACGCTAAGTGTTTCTTGAACCCGAAACCCAATGATTGTCCTAATACAATTTAAAGTAGTGCCCTACCTATCCATAGGTGTGTGTGTATATATATATATTTATACAGAAACAGACATAGAGAGAATGTAGCTTTATTTATGCTAAGCTGTAATCAGGGCAGTGGAGTTGGTAAGCCAAGCCTTTGACTCAAACTCCTTTATTTTTCTACTCTCAAACACCTTCATAAATGGCTAAAGTATATTAAGGTGGGGGTGTGAGAAATGGCCACTGTTTTTGCAATTTTATAGCAAAACATTTGTCAACATGGTCAAAGTAGATTTTTTTTTTTAAATATTGCTTCACTAGAAATATAGTTTAATTTTCTTCGCATGTTGATATCAACAGTTCTATAATACCTGTCATGGGTGTCCTGGAATTAAATGACAAATTTTTCTCTTCATTTTAAAAAGTTTTTCATATAATGACGCTATGTTCATGACAGATTCAACAACTGTTGATATCAACCTGTGAAGGAAATTAAAAACTGTTGGTACTGAAGCAATATTTTTATTTATTTAGTCCAAAAGAGGGTTGATATAAAAACTGCCGAGAACACTGAACTTTTCTCGCTTCCCCTGCACTCCCCCCTTAATTAGTAATATAACAAAATTACATGAGTAAAGGTGGTGACCTGGTGGTCTAGGGGTAAGGTGTCAGATTTCTGTGCTGAGGGTCCAGGGTTCAATCCTCTGTCCCAGCACAGATTTATCTGATTGCCAAACCCTTCCTTCACCTCTGACAATACGTGTATTAATCACAACTTGTGAATGTGAGGAATGCCAGGCCTCCACCGTGGTTCGGATTCCATGTTAAACTGTAGGTCCTCCATTTCATCTCACAATCACCCTACCATTACACATTAGCGTAAGTGCGTATAACCCGAACGGGTAGTAAGACGCGGTGCTAATAATAATACATGAGTACAATGCTGCAGTACAGATTACTTCATTGGAAGCTTCTTTGAAACAGTGAATGTACATTTGAATAAATTTGTCAATCGAAATTACAAATTCCGGTCCAAAATAGTAAAAAAGAGTGTACAATATTGTTATAATATTTTAAGTTCTGTTTTGAAGCCGTAGTGGGTACATTTTTACCGACCCCTCCCAAAATTGCTTTAGACTCCACAGGTGTGGTTGTAGCTAATGGTCAATATTGTAGAAAGAAGTGATAACCAACGTGGCATGAGTACGGTAAAGGTCCTTTAGTTTGCTCACAAATTAATACAAGGCATTAGTAGACCCACTGCAACCTAGGGCTTGGATCACAGACACTGTAAATATGACTTGTTTATAAATTATTGCCCTTTTTAATGAACTAGGCCTATTTGGTGTATAAATTAGAGCAGAGATTGAGGTGTTCGGTACTGTCTTTTCACATATATTCTGTCATTTATTAAACTTATAAAAAATTAAATTTATACATACTCAAATTCACGTTTTATTCCTACAGTATGAAAATGTGTTTTATTAGCTTTTGATATGTTCAGTATATATAACACCTTTCTTAAGTGCTTTTCTACTAGTTTTGATAATCCTTATCAAACACTGATGGATAAGCCTACTTTAAGTATGCATATACATACAATATATAGGCATATAATATCTAGAGTATAATTTAAAAATTAACCAAGATCCACAAAGGAAAAAAATCGAGAAAAAGTGAAAAATTTGTTTCTCTCATATATTTTATAATGTATGTGTTTTTTGTTTTTTTTAATCCTTTATGAATATATAGTAAATTTATAAAATAAATTAAATGTATCCTCATCGACTTAAAAACTGTTTGCTCCCTTATTGGTTCCTAAAAATACATTTAACTTAAATTCAGGTAAATTACTTCTTTATAATTTTGCCAAAATGTACTGTAGGGCCTACATGAAAAGTGCAACCTTAAGGTGGGGTGCTAGTGAGCGCGAGTTTAGTGCATTAATTATGCAGTTTTTATAGCATAAACGTTTTTTTGGCCAAAATAAATGAAATTTTTCTTCTATAGACTCATAAAGCTTAGTTTTCTGCACATGCTAATCTCAACAGTTGTTGAATATCAGTCATGAGCACAGTGGCATTTGGTGACAAACTTTTTAAATGAAGAGGAAAAGTTGTCATTAAATTACAGAACACCCTTGGCAGATATTCAACAACTGTTGAGATTAGCATGTGCAGAAAACTAAGCTCTATGAGGAATTGAATGTTAAGTTACTAAGAATATAATTATTTAAAAACTTTGTTATGATATGTCCAACATTTAGTTAATTAACTCACCAGAACTTAAATCACAGAGAAACTTGGCCTAAATAGTGATGAACATGTGTTTTGACTTTTGACCCTTGCTTCTTTGTGTTTTAACCCTGCCCCTTCATATATAAATTCTAAAAATTTCTATAAACATTAAATTATTTATTTTGTTAATATTTGTTGATATTTCAATTTTTTAACGCATGAAAGGCTATGTTAAGCTAAGTGGGTAAGTAGGCTAGCATAGAAATATATTTGTATACTATGTAGTCATATAATAGCCTACATAACATTGTTTTTTATATTTGATTCCTGGGGTGTTTTTTTTTTCTGGTTGGAGCTTAAAACAATTTTACAGTTTAGTTTTTTTAGAGTCGTGTAACTTCACATAAAATCTCTAGAAAGTGTGTACGTAACTTTTAAATTATAAAAAAGAAAATTGTTACTGATTTGCAATATTTATGCTTGTTGTTAAAAGAAGGTTAAATGGGGTTGCTGTAGACTAAGTTTACTCATTCCTGAAGACTCAAAACTTAAAGTAGATTATGGTTTGAGGTAGCTTAGATGTAACATTTTATTGAGTGGAATCAACCTGTCACTTAGGTGAGCTTGTGTTTGAATTGTTCATAATAACAAAGTATTATTAAAATTATGGTTTTAGTATAGGCTTAAGTTATTTCCCTGTAATTTTGTGTGTGTCATAAGAGCCTAGTATTAAATTATTGTTATTCCTTTATTTTTAAAAAAGTGGCCTAAATGAGATAATTTTCGTGCACAATTTCTGCTATCTGCTTGCAGTCCTAGTCTTTACCACATGTTGGACCTATTGAAACCTGGAATTAATTATGTATTTCCCTAATTAAGTTACTTCCTTACCAATTTAATAGGCCCATGCCTATATAATATTTTACAATCTCATAAAATTAGGTTTTAGTATGAAGGCAGGCCTACCCACTCCAGTGGCCGCCTGGTCTAACGTGCCAATCCCGTATTGGACTAGACTGTCGATTACATGAAGATCGGGGTTCGTTCACGATCGGGTCCACTGAGGGTGACTATCCCTCAATGGTTTTCCACTCTCCCTCTACGAGAATGTGGGTGCACTTCCTTTAAATTAAGCCTTCTTAATCCCTTAGCCATCAGTGTAACTAATAAATAGTTAAAATTAAACCTTAGCACCGTGTCTTACTACCCGTTTGGGTTATACCCTTAAGGCCATGGCCCTGTCGAGTGCAAGTCTTAAACCTATTTTGTGAGATGGTGGGTGGGAGGGTGAAAGGCGTGCCGTGGCTTCATAACCGACCCAGGTATTCTTCCGCGCCAACAAGAACAGATGAATCACGGAAACTGTAGATGGCGCTAGCTACTGGACAGATCTTGTGGAAAAATAATATGTTGGGAAATATCAGTTTTCTCAAGAATTAGTGAAATTTTTATAGTAATATTTTCAACACCCCTTCTAAGATAATGTATCAATGTTTATTAATTGTTATATTTTCTTATTTTTTGTTATGAAGCCGGTAGTTTTCTATCGATAAATAAAAAGTATAACTTAATCAAAAGTTTTCTATTGTATATAAAAAGTATAACTTAATCAAAATGCTTCTATTCTAGATCAAACCATTTCTGAAATTAGAATAGCAAACCAATAAAAATTCTTGAAGATAACTGTTTGTTCCCATGGCTCTACATTTCCACGCCAAATGAAAAGGGCCAATCACCTTAAGTAATAATTACTCTAATGGGCTAGGAATTTGAAAGGTTGAATTTAGAGGAAGTGGACCCACATTTGTGTGGAGTGAGAGTGGAAAACCATTTAGGAAAAACCACCCGCATTTCACCTGACCAAGATTCGAACTGCGATCTCCCTATCCTCGGCATTCTGGTTCAACACGAAACCAGCGTGTTTGCTAACTATGCCACTGATGCGGGCTGTAACTAGTACATTTAGGTGTATAACCAGAAAAGATAGAAAGACGCGGTACTAAGGGAAAAAAATATGTAGGTACTAGGTCTACATAATGCAGAAAAGTCAACAAAAGTGCATGCAAAAAAATGTTTATAAAATCAATTTTACTCGCTCATCTCCCTAGTCGAACAAATGTAGTCATCAAACTTTAAGTACTTGGCTCTCGCTAAAGTAAAGACATTGCTAGATGCTAAAAGCACTAAGCCTATAGATAGAAAAATGTCTTATTATAGCTTCTATAGAAAATCAAAGCAATTGCTTTAATCCAGTACAAGTGTAAGATCCAAAATATTGAAATTAATAAATAAAATCACTTGGCATAGTATGCAGATTACATTAATAAATGCTAGCTAAAATGTCCTTATGAACAAAACTGGAAAATGTTAAGTGAGAGAATTAACAGCTTGTATGAATCAAGACTGTCTTATGTTCTTATAACTTCAAATTTGACTCACAATATAATCTATATTAATTTGTGTCACTACCACTATAGCTTCAGAATTGTTTTGGAATCCCTAAAAACATTGAACAATTTTCCGGTGAGAGCAGGGCCAGATTAAGGCATGGGTTTTAGAGGCTACAGTCCAGGGGCCTAATTAAGTTTAAAGTTACTTAATTTGTGTGCACAATCTAAGTATAAGTAGATCAGACTCTAATGGTATATTTAAAGTTTTCATTTTAATTGTTTTTAGCATTGTTAAAATTAAATTTTTCTTTAACTCCTTTTTTTCCTTTGTATTGTATGATAGGGATTTGGAAACATTTATAACCTTCAGACGTTGATAGTTAATCGAAAATTGATTTAAAATAAGAGATCCTTTTAAAATATAATTTATGAACTTTTAAAACAATTAAATTAGGTAGACCTACCTGTTTATAAAACATATTATTCATTTATTGTGTGAATGAAGTTAGAGGTAAAAGGTTTGAACTAATCAACAACAAAACTCCTATAATTAAATGTGTCCAAAGTCCAGACTAGCCGTGGTCAATAAACCATTCTCACTGGGTCTGTTTGGCTTCGAGTAAAAATGTGAATTTCTCATTTGCGGTCTGCATTTATCATTGAGTATCATCATCATATATATAAATGATTTATTTAGGTAAAATGAGGATTCAGGTTTTAAAGTGAACTAACCGTTCTTTAGTACATATATATTAAATTCAAATCTAAATATGGGAAAACATAGTTGTATGCCTATGTAAATGGTATAATTTTTTTCTTTTTTCAATTTTGATTACATTAAATACCAAATTCACAGTTGCAGTAGAATATAGAAACTGCAAATAAATACTATACTTAATATTTTTCTCATTATAATATGAGTTAACATTTTAGTTAGCCGTAAGTGGTAAATTAACTATATGGAATTTGGTTGTTAGGTTAATTCTATAAGTATTGGGTTAAAGCCCTATTAAGGTGTATGGTAACTATTAAAATAATCATTTATTCAAGATTTAATATAATTGGATTCAAACCGCAAAATAGGCCTAAGTTTGAAATGCTACTGTGAGCTATGCAGAACAGCAAAATGTACTTAACTTGTTTATAAGCAGAGCTGACAAGTAAGGAGCGAATTCTTACACACACAAAAAAATGTTTAAAATAAGCAGGTAAAAGGGCATTAAACATATGGGATTTAGGCACCAGAATAGGCACTTGGGGTAAAAAAAAATAAGCACACAATAGGTGATGTAAAATTGATTTTACCATATACTATTTTATTACCTACAGCCAATTCACATTGTTGTTTTTTAGCATCATGTCTTACTACTCGTTCAGGTTATATGCATATATTTTAGTAATTATGCTAAAATGTTAGAGGTTAGAGAGGTAAATTTAGAGGAAGTTTATCTGCACTTGTGTGGAGGAAGAGTGAAAACCTATTTAGTAAAAACACCTCAAATACACCTGACCAGGATTTGAATCTCGATCCCCTCTTCATCGACATTCCAGTCTATTAAGAGAATAATACCTTAGCCCATTCGATCACTGAAGCTGGTCACATGTGAAAATTTTTGTTAAAATTGCCAACTTATTTCTTAACCCAAATTATTTCACCATTCAAACAAAATAGGCTCTAAATACTACATTTTTTACCTCTGGTAGGTCCTAGCTTCTTAAAACACAAATCTTTAAAAACAGAATCACAATTTTTTTATTTTTTCACAAACCAAACAATAATTGATATAAATATTATTATTTTTTCGTAAGATGATTTAAATCATATCATTCTGTTATGTTTCAACAAGCCATGTGCAAAACTCCACAATGTTCGTGCTGAATAATCTATCTCAGCCACATGTTGAACACGTTAAAGCTATAACTTTAATTTTTGGTAAACAGTTTTGATCAAATTACACTTACTTTACTTTGAGTAACTTATTTGAAAAAAAAGATTTGTTGCCAGAACTGTTGGTAGCACGGTCTAAAGTTGTTAGACTCACATTATACTTGGTTAACATTGTTGGGAAGGTTTGTATTCAATTCCTGATCAGGTGTACTTGGGGTTGTTAGCCACATATTTTACTGTAGCCTATATTACTTTCAATCTAATGTTATCCTCCCATTGGTCTTTAACCATTGGTTTTGCCAGTCAGTAGGCCTACCCTTAAGAGGGTTATATATTCTTCCATTAATACTGCATGTCCTGCCGATCATACTCTACGAGACTTGATTATTCCAACAATGTTCTGTGATGAGTACAGGGTATGCAACTCATCATTATGTAACTTCCTACACTCCCCAATATTTCTATGCCTTATTGGACCACATATTTTCGTAACCACCTTGTTTTCAAACAGCTTAAATCTATTTTTGTCAAGTAAGGTAAGAGACCACATTTCACATCCATAGAGAACAACCGATAAAATTATTGTTTGGTGGGTTCTAAGTTTTACATTCCTGGACAGCAGGTGACGTGTCATCAACTTACTGACTGAGTAATAGCATGCACTCGACCAATATTTTCCTGTTAAAATTATTCCTAAACTTTTAAATTTGAACATTAACCATGATTGTCAAATGATATGTTGTTCGCATTAGTTTCTAAATTGTTTTATTATCAGCAGTTTTTAATCAATTTTCTCCATCTCATTACAAGCTATTAAATAAGGATATTAGTAATCTTCATTGCACCCCACGATGTTCAAGGAATATACACTAAAATGAGGTATTTTATCGGCTAACTGAATAACCACAGACTAACTAATCAAAATTAAAATGTTTGTGAATATGATGCATTGCATCAAACAAACTACCTACCTTGAATAAATAAGCTTGAAATAGCCATCTCTATATAATAGTTAAAAATCACCAAAGCATGAATCTTAAACTGTATATTTAATTCACTGAAATCTTAGTTTCTACTATAATCAGTTTGATTGATATTTTTATGGTACCTACTAACGAAACTTGGCTGGGCTAATTAAGCCTACTTCACTGAAGGATCAATCTCTTGTGTTATTCATGTGTCTTTAAACCCCAAATAATTTTAAAATAAATGTTATAGTGGACTGCACAGACTTACTCTCGTATTTATTTTAAAATAGACATTTACCAAGAACTCTTTAAGATTTGTGAAGTGAAATAATATACATTGTTACAGAAACACTTCAACAAAAAGCCCAAATGAAATAATATACAGTGATATAGGAACATTGAGAAAAGGGGAATACACCAAAGAGTATAAACAGTCAATTTCAAAATGCCCCATAAAAATATATATGTTTGCTTAGAGCTCAGAAACTATTGGTTATATAAAAATATACTTTGAATTAAAGATTTTTTTATTTTTAATAGTACTGCATCTTTA
Organism: Timema bartmani; assembly: GCA_902151455.1. Lineage (NCBI taxonomy): Eukaryota > Metazoa > Arthropoda > Insecta > Phasmatodea > Timematidae > Timema > Timema bartmani. Next base: position 12,842 of record CABFWB010006692.1, read on the forward strand.
CAAATGATCATGGGAAAATGAAAATTTCCTTTTTGTTTATAATGCTGAACAGTTTATAGGTACAAATTTTGGTCAACATTATCATAGAAGATTTCAAGAAAATCGATTTTCTTCTCTTTTTGTCTTTCATTAAACTACCTTTAATTTTAGGGTTAGATATCTTAATTTTTTTTTAAACCTCCGGGAAACATTAATAAAACCCTAGGTACAAAGTTTTATCCCGATCGGTACAATGGTTTTGGCGCTTGTTCGAGACACAATCATCGTGAAAACCACTATTTTATTTTTGAGAGGTTCATGAAACGTCAACAATTATCAAAATCTTGAGTTTGATTTTATTGATTAAATTACACAGAGAGAGAAGGCCAATAAAATTAATAAAACCAGATGATTAATATAACTATTGACATGTGTATAATCTTCTCCATAGATAAGAACCAAAGAAGAAATAAACAAAACAAACTTTATCAAAATTATTGATATTCAATCAATTGTAAAGTTATCACAACTGAATGAAACTTAAAATTAACATATTTCCATCCATCAAAATAAACCAAATTATTAATTAAAAAATTAATACCAAATCTAAATAAAATTAATATAACAATTAATTAAAAATTAAAACTTAATATGCACATTGATACTCTAAATTTAATTACCTATTGTAGACCTATTTTAATATACACAAATCAATATTCTGACTAAACTGATTAAGTAAAATATATATTTAAAGTAACAAAATTACAATTTAAAATAAATAGGTTCAGTGGCAATCAAAGTAAAAATAGCAATTAATATTCACCTCCAAAAAAGAGTGTATTCTATTGGGTTGGGTAAAATTGTTCTTACCTGACCTGCAGATGCTAGATACAGAAAAAGCAACTTCCTCTTTATGCCAACAAGCATCACCTGTCGTTAAAAAACTAGGGATTTTGGATAATGTTTTATAAACTGTCTCGACATTTTTCACTTAACAAGAATTCCTGTATGGACCTGCTTAAAGTATTAACAAGTTTGCCACACACATGGAAACCCGAAAAATGGCAGGGACTTTTTTTGTCTGGAAAAAACTGGAAACGCAGGGAATTTGAGCATTAAATAGTAGGCCCTTAAATAAAAGAAACAGCTAGGTAATCAAACTAAGAACATTGATTCAAACACATCTTTCATCTCCTCCCCTTGGAACATTAGTTGCTTGGTGACTTTATAGATCCCCCCTTTCCGTTAACCATAGTCGAACCATCTTCCTCTAAACAACAATAATATAAGATATCCCAATCTTCAATTTTGTGAAAAATTAAATTGAGTTCCTCCAAATTACTCTCAAGTGTCTGGAAAAATGGGAATTAATAGTGTCGGTGCAGGTCCAAAGTTAATCAACTTTTATGTATATAAGTTAGATTTTTCCATTTTTTGCAGCACTACACAGTGTAAGNATGAATATTTTTAGAGCATAACTACCTACTAAATTTATGTGTAGAAAAACTGCAATCTGAGAGAAAAGATAGGCCTATATGATATGTGGACTATAGGCCTACCTATTGTACTGTACATAAAGTTTTAAATATTTATGAACCATTTAAATAGCAATAACGATATTATATTGTAAATTAGGAAAAGAATAGTCCAATAATGTATGCTATTACTCGGTCAGTAAGTTGTTGACAGCTCACCTGGTTTCAAGGAATGTAAAACTCAGAATTTACAAAACAATAATTTTACCGGTTGTTCTCCATGAATGTGAAATGTGGTCTCTTACCTTACATGATGAAAAAAAAATAATTGGAAAACAAGGCCCAAAAAAGGATGAGGCTCCTGGGAAGTGTAGGAGTACATAATGATAAGCTACATAGCTTGTACTTATCACAAGACACTGTTAGGATAATCAAGTCTAGTAGATTAAGGAGGGCAGGACATGCAGCTTGAATGGGAGAATCTAGAACCATGTTGAGGGTATTAACTGGCAAAGCCAATGGGAAGAGACCACTGGTAAGACCTAGACTCAGATGGGAGGATAACATTATACTGGACCTGAAAGAGATGGTGTAATGAGGTGGACTGGATAGAACTAGCTCAAGATAGGGAGGAACAAGTGGTGTGTGACAGTGAAATCTCCAGTTTCTAATGCCAAAGAGTAAGTACTCTACCTAAGCATGCTCAAGTCTTTAAATGCATTTCTTAGCAGTAGAATTGATTATCCAGGCTTGGTACAACCTTGAAATTACCCTCCTGTTAATGATATGGGTTCTTTCTCCTTCATTCATTAATGTTTATAAAGTTTTTTCATTGCAGCTATGAATGTTTTCTTTCATGAAGTCTTATTCAAATGAATACTTAATTACATTTACCTTCATATAAGCTGTAAATTGCCTTATTAACACACTTTCACATTGGAGTCTTAGTTATGTAATACAAATTTGTTCTGAGTCAGACAAATTCAAACAAATCTGAGTAGCCTACAGTATACATATCCAAATAATCAAACTCATTATAATATCTTACTTTGACTAACTAATAGGATTATTTCCCATATTATGATATCTCTAACATCTTTATCAAATTATAAACAAGACTAAGTATTTGCAGAGTTAAGAGATTCAAAAACAGAATGATTTTCTATTTGTTGGTTTGACTTTCATGTGATGATAATTATAATTATAGCACTAGTTAGGAATGTGTTGTAATTATGATTCTTAATATTACTATTAAACTTTTAAAGCCATTAACAGAACTTTTTTATAGAAATAAAAAAAATACTTTTTTTTTTCAAAAATATTAGTAAAACAAAGTTAAACTGCTTTAATTGTTTTTTATTAACTTTTGTGCTGTAGAGCATTTAATACAGTCCAATTTTCATACGAATAGCCTATTATAAATTACAAACTTTTTTTACAGCTCTTATTTCATTCTCAGTATTAGAAGGTTTTTTTTTAACAAATTTCTTCATTTTAAAGTTTAAATAAGAAGTTGTGGCAAAATGGTCTAAGGTGTCACTCTCACAATAGACTTAGATTGTCGATGACAGGGAGATCGGGGTTTGAACTTAGGTCAGGTGTACTGTGGGTGTTTTTTCCTTAATTATTTTCCCACTATTTCCACACAGATGCGGGTACAGTTCTTCTAAATTCAATCTTCTCTATCCTTACCAATTAGCGTAGCTATTAAATTTGAATATAACCCAAACGGGTAATAAGATGAGGTGTTAAAATTTTGGATATTATACCCAAACTATATATCAGAGTAGCATATGAAACAATAAACAGTGTTATAATTTCCTATTTATTAAAAAAAAATACTTCCTTATTGATTTAATTGGAATATGAAATAACAAAACACTTAATAAAATACACAGACACCGTTATAGAGCAATAGTTTTGGAAATCAATAAACTAACACACTAGCCAACCATAATATAAGCTCAATAAAAAGTAATAATTCCACTAAAAATTAATAATACAGTTATTGTTTGGAAAAATAATTATAATTAATGTGAAACTTGTGGTTGATGATTAGAGCATGAAAGTTCTATATCCAGCCTAATTTTGGACAACACAACATGCATAATTATCATTCTCAAGACTTAACAGTACATTTCTACTCCAGTCTATGTCTCGCATTAGCTGCTGTTGTGGCACATGCCTTTCAAATAATCACTAAATGGCAAAACTCTCTTCCATTATTTATTTTCATTATTTTGTGTTAAAATAGTTTCTTAACATTCCCCCCATTAGAGTCTTGCTGTACACCCCTGAATGCTGCGGAACTTTGGTTGAGAATCCTATAAAACTAAAACAAAATAACAACATTGAATCAAAGTAAACAACATGCTAACCATATATCAATTGTCTACAGTAGCCCCATGGCTTCTTTGGTGCAGACTGACAGTTCACAGCTGACGGCTGGAACGGCTTTGAAAAGCTACCAGACCAAATTATGTATCCCTACGCCGAACCAAATGATCTGCAAAAAACATGTGTTTAGCAGCTGTCACTTCTGACAGTCAAAATTTAGGTATATACCTAAATGTGGACTGTCAGAAGTCAGCTGTGAGCTGTCAGTCAGCACCAAAGAAGCCATGGGGCTACTGTAGCTACGGTAATGTGACAGTCAACATTTAGGTATATACCTAAATGTTGACTGTCAGAAGTCAGCTGTGAACGGTCAGTCAGCACCAAAGAAGCCATGGGGCTACTGTAGTACGACCTAGGTATATAACCAGAATGAGTGGTGAGACGTGGTGCTAAAAAAACTATTGGGAATTGACTGTAGGTAATAAAATAGTACAGTTAACTCTCGATTATCCGCGGTGATGGAAGGGACGAGTGCCGCGGATAATCCGCATATTTATTTAAAACAAGAGATTGTAGCACATTCACTTCAAACTAGTACTCACCTATCGTGACTGCGTCTATGAACACATAATTATATTTCACTGCACTAAGATAATAATAAAACACACTTTAAAGCTATGTACCTTACCGTAACTCAAAATGGACGCATCACTTAAAAAGTTTGTATTAGTCTGCTTCATTGCAGCTGCTTCCTTTTTCTTTATCCTGCCATGTATTGTTTGTCAGATAGGACCGTTCCAGATAATTAAGCAGGTACAGCCCCGAAAGGCCCCCCCTCCCCTTTTTGTTTCTCTGGCCATTATCTCTTCCCTAGGGATTTACTGAATACAGCATTCAGTAGCCTTACATTCACCATCAACGCGGCGTTTTTCAAAACGTATCCCCTGCTGGTGCGGTTAATCGGCCCACAGATAATCGGGAGTTTACTGTAGATAGTAAAATGGGATTGCCTGTGTAGCGAACCAAAAAAATCCAGAAAACCTTGTAGGTTAAATTTAAAAAAATAATGTTTTTTAATTATGACAAAATACTTGTATTCTAAAATATAGAACATAAAAAAATTGGAGTTCGCATTTTGTTATTTGATCACGATTAACAACTTCCTTTTAGTTAGTTCAACCGCCATATATTTATTATTTTTGCGTAGCAAATTTTGCGAAACTGAAGTCCAATTTCATAGACAGAAGTATGGCTATGAAACTGGCCCACTCCATTCTGGTCTAGGTAGGAGTAATCCTGTACTTAGTTTAGCCGTACTTGAGACGTATTCAGTCTGCTTATGAAACTGGCCCAGGGAATCCTTAAAACAGTGTAGCTTCTATCTTGTTATCCAACAAAATGCCTTCTGAAGCAGGACGATATGCCTTAATCCTGAGATCCAGCAAACCAATGCCTTCTGAAGCAGGACAAGATAGTCTTAAACCCGAGATCCAGCAAAACAATGCCTTCTGAAGCAGGACAAGATAGCCTTAATCCCGAGATCCAGCAAAACAATGCTTTCTGCAGCAGGACAAGATAGCCTTAATCTCGAGATCCAGCAAACCAATGCCTTCTGAAGCAGGACAAGATAGACTTAATCCCGAGATCCAGCAAACCAATGCCTTCTGAAGCAGGACAAGATAGTCTTAAACCCGAGATCCAGCAAAACAATGCCTTCTGAAAACAGGACTAGATAGCCTTAATCTCGAGATCCAGCAAACCAATGCCTTCTGAATCAGGACATTGAAGTGTGCTTGATAACCACTAGGCACGAGTTTTAAAACAAACGTTCTGCCATCAAATGAAATATAATATAAGTTGCTGTTCACTAAACCTATAGTTACAGATGTTCAGAGTTTGTCCGCTTATCATACCACTTGTTGACACATCTACAGTGAGGTGTGACTGGCAGAGATTGACACTCTAGGCAGATGGTGCCAATTCGGCCCCTCATTAATAATGTAGTGATTTTGGACCCTTACTTTCTTTGCCTTGGCGAGTATTCTGGCCGCGGTGACCGCGTCAGGGGTGTGTATTGCATCCCCCCCTCGCCCTCCAATGATCGTCAGAGTATCTTGTGACGTCACAGTCGGCCACGTGCTATTGTTTACAAACACTCTGGGCCACTTGATAGCCGATATTGGCGCGCAGCTGTTCAGGACGTGCAATCAAACTTTGCCGGATCCCCACGCGTAGAGCGGCCACGAGTTGACAAGGTACCGGTACTGGACTTATCTGTGCAGCCTTTACTACAGTCCAATTTTCATTGGGAGGGCCTTTAAAAAAAATACAAACGTATCTTTGTGCGGCCAACATTGATTATGATCAGTGTTATCTTATAGGTATGGATAATATCTATCAATAGTGACAGCTTCAAATTCCATGACTACACTAGAGTCGCAATTATCCGGTCTAAAGTGATAACATTCCGAGCTTAGCAAAGGAAAAACCGGATAATATAAAATCTGAGTGTAAATAATGTTCATTGTGGGTTTGCCTACGTTTTTAATTTTCATTTCATAACATTTAACTTTGTTTTTAACAGACTCTGCCAATTTTCTGATTGCAATGTAAAATAAGAAGAATACAATAGTTGTAGGAGTACAGTAAGAACTAAAACAAGAAATAAAAGGTTTAAAATCTTTACTAAATAGTATTTTATTTTGGATTTGTAATATCGGCTACAAAATAAGAGCAAGTGAAAATAGAGCGTCAAATGGATTACATTATAAATCCAGTAGATATTTTGTAATGGATTTGTTACCGGTATTTGTTTATTTTAAAACGTACTTGTTAATACCGAGAACCAGGCCGGATAATACGGTGGGACGGATAATCGAAGTTATCATGACTAGTGTAAATGAAAGTAAATCCATTAGGTAACTATCAGAGAAAAGACTGTTCCTATGATAATCGGACTGTGCTTGGAGATTTACTTAAAAACTCTGTAGAGAAGCCGGTGTGAGTGGTAATGTCTTGGCCACACACACCGATAAGGAAACTACAGTACTCTCGCTACGAGTCCGAAATATCCCAACTAAATGAGACAATGGTAGTGGCAAGACTGCGCCGTCAATGATAACATACTGCAGACGATCTCTCAACGTTTATGGACCAGTTTCATTGACACCTAAGCTCTCCACTGATTGGTTTGGTTTTCCTTTTGTCGCACTCTAGTCTACTTGTGTTTTTCCTCTTTGTACTTTTTTTTTTACTACAATATGTCGGAAGCTTTAATCGAAGAAATTAGGAAATATCAGTTTTTATAGAACATGTCAACTCTCTTTTCATTCAAGTCCGACACCTTTACTGAGTCTGTGGGGTATCTGTCTACTGAGCCAAAGGTCGGGGTTTCGAGTCTTTGCATGGCCGAAAGATGTATCATTGGTTTCCCCTTTCACAGTGATAAATTAACCGTAGGGTTCTTGATTTAAGTTAATTTATAAGTCTTGTGCTGATATAATCAGTCGGTTCAGAAAGTGCACGTTAAATACCTCAAATTAAAATTAAAAAATATTTTCATTCATTTCGTCATCGTCAACCCACTTTTCTTTGAGCAACGGTAAAAGTAAAATATTATTGGAATTATGAGAGTCCTGTGGTGCACTCTTTAACACCCGCCCGCCATTTTGGATGAAGTGCGGTGGAAAACGACCCCAGCGTAGCTTTCTATGTGGCCACCCGTAGCGTAGCAGTCTGTGTGGCCAAAGTATTAGGCCTAGTCTCTTTGTATTCCCTGTGAGTGAATAATGCGAAGAAGAATTTTATTTATTTGTTATTTAATTTGTGAAAGAGAGAGAATAAATAAGAACAAGTTAATAATATATTAAATATATATAGCATAAGCAGTGACGCGCACACTGAATGTATTTTTTTAGTGTAAATTTTACCTAGAAATCTCTAAATTTTGGTTCGAAGTAACTAAATTAACAAAAGGTCCGATAAAACCTATTTCCTCCCCCCTATCTTTCTCGACAACCAACCCCTACTTTTGAAGACGTATTATACCATCTCACAGTCGAGGTTTAAAGGAGGTAGCACAGGAAAAATGAGACCAAATTTGACCGTTTTTTATTATTTGTGTAGCATCAACCGGCCTCTAGTACTAGTGGAACAAACCCATGCTTGGGTTACAGCTGTCCAAGGAGACAGAACCGGACAGTAAGCTGTAGCTAGACTCTGAGCTGATAGTCTGGCAATATTGTTATTAGAATGCTGATAATTCAAATTTAAACTAACAATGACCATGATTCGCATTTAAAAGGAGGCCAAGTAGTCGATTTCATGATAATATTTTAATTTTGTCATTGATAATCTCCATTCACAACGAAACTGTACTTGCTAAAAATCCACCATTATAAGAAGTAATATTTTCAAATTGATTCACAATTCATAGGTTGCACGCATCTAAGCTGATGCTCAAGTAGGAAGGCAAGACTAATCTGTCAGTCCAGCAAGATGGTCAGACTGTAAGCTGACAGTCTAGCAAGATGGTCAGACTCTAAGCTGATAGTCCAGCAAGATGGTCAGACTCTAAGCTGATAGTCCAGCAAGATGGTCAGACTCTAAGCT
>CABFWB010006693.1:0-12941 GCA_902151455.1 Timema bartmani
TTCCCTTAAATGTCTAACTACCCCATATAAATTTCAAATTTTAAGGCACATTTGGCTATTTGGAGTTGTCCTTCTATCTGTCTGCCGAATTTAAATTTTCTATCATACTTAATAGTTATTTTTCTTTTTATAGCCCTCCTCCCCCTATTTCCTGGAGTCCCATCTAAATATTTGGGGTTTTCAGACTTTTATGATTATTTTGAGTGTTCCCTCTATCTCTCTGCCAAATTTTAGTTTTCCAGTTCTTCTGGAAGTGGGTTTTCATTTTCAGACAAATCCACTTTCAGATTTATAAATTTGGAGATTATACTAATGTGTTAGGGATGAGGAAAGTTAAATTTAGAGAAAGTGAGCCCACATTTACATAGAGGGAGAGGGAGAAAACATTTAGGAAATCCTGATCTGCCCGTCATCGTAGTTGAGACTAGCGATATTTGGTTATAAGTTAGAATGAACCAATGTAATGAATACACAGAATAACAGTACCTGAGATGGAACCCTGGTGAGAGCTGGAGTGGCCGGAGATTCCTGAGCGGTCACCTCCCTCTCAGACTGTTTCTGACCCTCACAATCTAATCAAACACAAGAGAATTATCAGTGGAGAAGACAGGTCCTAGTCTGAAAATGGCTTGAAAGTAGATGAGTTAAAAAGTAGTTCAGAGTTTACAATAATCTCAGTCCACGATATTAATAGCTCTTAGTTTGTGTTAGGAGCCTTAAAGTATAAAAATAAAGGCAAAAAATGTTTAGAGCGCAATGAGCCGCTTCAATGACACCAAGAGAAGAATGATAGGACACTTAGAAATGAATATGTTTTCCTTTCCCACCATCATCAAATGTTTCCATCCAGCCGGTGGACGGGTCAGTTTAGTAAAATGCCTCCATCTTCTGCTACTTTCTTCCTTTTACACACAAACATCTAACGATTGCCCCTGTCTACAGATTCAGAGGTCCCGAGTTTGATCCCTGACACTTCCAAAGTTTATCTATGAATCAGTGGGTCTGGTCCAGGGTCAAACTCAGTCTCATGAGGACAAACAAGGAGCTACTTGAATAAAGACATAGCCGATCTGGTTTATAAAATGGAGGGCTTGTTGTGTTGACCACATGACACCCTCTATCCGCAAATGTCGGCCGATTGGTCGATATAGCTCGCTTGTGGGCTCACACCATGGAGGTTATACTTATATCTAACTCTTTAAGGAAAATCTCCCCTAACTTTTTGAGGTATTTTATTATATGTATTCTGAAGAAAGTACAAGAGGAATGAACAAAATATGGCTTTTACAATGAAAAGAAGAACACAGTACAGTCTTTACACTGCTCTTACTGATAAAAGTAGTAATGGCTGCCTCTTGAAGAAAACCTATCGTTATGGCCCAATCCCCTGACCTAGGAACTCATTAGGAGGTTTCAAGAGGCAGCCATTAACTCTCATAGCACTAGGTGAACGTACCTGTGACCACATTGTTCACAATGTTGTTCAACATCCCCCTGACCATCTCTTGGTTGCTTATTTCCGCATCTGCTCCCTTCACTAGTTCCCCCTGATCCAATGATTGTACCTGGGATTGGGATTCTGTTTCGACATTGCCTTCATCTTCCGTTGTGTCAACATTCTCCATCTGTGCAAAAACATAACTCAAACTATGAGCAAAACCCAGGTAGCACAAATAATAAATAACTTCAAAAACACTAAATCCTGAAATAAAATAAATTAAATGACAGTAAGAATATAAGGGATGTGCAAAGCTTTTAAACTTGACTTGGCTTTGAAAATTTATATCCGCGCCGACTTTATCTTAAAAAAATATTCCAGCTTCAACAATTTTGAGTAGAGCCCAAATGTGTATGTAGTATAAACCTAAAAAATATGTACATAAATATGTAGCAATCAGTTAAAATATGCAGTTAAATATGTAATAATGTGAAAATATGTAATAATGTGAAAATATGTAACACTGAATAAACCTTTATTCACATTAATAATCCATACATATAGTATTGAAACTAAATTTAATTCTATGGCTGCAAATTTCTGAAAGAGATAAAAGAAAAGCACTTTTCTAAATATACATCATCATCACCCAATGTTTCCAGCCTGTGGTCAGGTCAGTTTAGTAAAATGTCTCCATCTTCCTCTATCCTTCCACCATTCTTCTCCTCTCACTTGAACACTTTCTGTTATCCGCTCCTCCCATCTCTTTCTTGGCCTCCCTTGTGAACTTTTTCCTACATATTTCATTTCCAACATTTTCTTTGGAATCTTTATTTGGATATTTTATCTTTGCATGGCCCACAACCCAGATGCAGTGTGTATAAAAGTGTTTTTTTTTTGTTTTTTTTTGCGATTTTGATCACTAAACTCCTACCTAGAAAATTTTGCTTTAAATTTTACTTTGAAAAACCGATTAATCGGCATAATAATCGCCAATTACGATTAATTGCCGATGCACTAAAATTATAGGGGGATGACACTGATGTGCTACTGTACAAACATATATGAGAAGATGCTGGAAAAAGAAATAATAAGAAATAAAATGAAAGGACTGTGGAGAGAGGAACAGCATAGATTTAGAGAACAGAGATTTAAGTTATACTTAATCTTTACCATACAACAGCTGATGGAACAAAAGGTATTAATTTGGGAAAGACTTGGTAATGGTATTTATGGATGTGGAAAAGGCATATGATAGTGTGGATAGAAATAAAGTTTGGAAAGAAATAGAGGAGGCTAGAGTGGAAAGAGGAGTTGTAATGAGGGTGAAAAGCATGTATGAGAATAACAGGAGTTGTGTTAAGATGGAGAGTGGGGGGACGGAGTGGTTCCAAATAAAAAAAGGAGTGAAGCAGGAGAGTGCCCTCTCACCATTACTATTTGTAATGGAAATGGTAATGGTCATGACTAAAGTGGCCGGACAACTTGAGGAAAGAATGAAAGCCATGATGTTTGCTGATGACTTGATAGTATAGGAAGAGAATTAATAGGAAGTACAGGAACAAATACAAGAATGGAATGAGAAAGTAAAAAAAGCGTGGAATGAAATTTAGCATGAAAGTGTGAAGTGATGGTAATGACAAGGAAGAGGGTAATGTCTAATAAAGCTATAAAGTTGGATGAAATAGAGCTGAGAAAAGTACAGAATGTAAAATATCTTGGAAGCGTGATTGAGGAGAAAGGTGGAAGTAGAGAGGATGTAATGAGAAGAGGACAGCCCTTGAAGTGTATGAAAGTTTTTATGGGGCGTACTTTGTACCCACTGTAACATATGCAGCAGAAACATGAACAGTGATTGTAAGAGAAACTAGGAAAGTGGCTGCCACGGAATGAAGTTTGTGAGGAGCATGTTAGCTGTCACAAGGAGAAACAAAATGCAAAGTATTTTTAATTTCTTTCATATGTCTGTATCATCATTTGATGAACTTTTAGGAAAGTTGAATGAACACCTTCAGAAAAGTAATATGAAAATGAGGAACTCCACTTCTCCCACTCAACGACTAGAGTCTTGTCCCATAGCACAGTCCTACCGAAAACTAACGCGATTAGATGCTTTACATATATTCTGGATCCGTCTAAAACCTGTATTAGAATAATCAAATTATACAAGTACAAAATGCTTTCACCTCACACCAAGTCTAAATTGAGTCTGAGCACTTGAAGAAACAGCCCACGTCCACTGCGTGTGAAAACCTCTGTAAGAACCAATGGTTTGTAGTTGGTGTTTCGTACCATTGCTAGGAGCGGTCCTGTACAAAATTAAGAATATGGGAGGTAGGTTTTTAGCCCGTGCACCCGCTTCGTGTTAGAGGATTTATTTAAACAAGTACACTTTACTTCGAGTGGTAGTGCTCCTAGTGACGGTGGCCGGTTAAGCCCGCTATGTGTGAAAGGGCTCTTTGACAGTTTCCCCCTAATTCAGGGAATTTAACATGTTAAAGAGGGACTGGAAAATATTTCCGTTTAAGACAAGTTTCCATCCAAGGCAGGTTTCACTGTATAATTTAATAATAGCATGACTTCATTTGTGGTTTGGTGGTCAGAGAACTGGTTACAGATACAGAGGTGTTGGATTCAGCCACCGGTCTGTCCAGATTTTTTGTGAAGCAGTGGTTCGGGAATGGGGTCAACTAGGCATCATGAGGACAAATGAGGAGCTACTTGGATGATAAGATAGTGGTTCCGGTCTATAAAACTGAGATTAATAGGAAGATTCATGGTGCTGACCACCTGACTCCCTCTATCTACATAAGTTGGTACTATCTTCAACAACAGAAAGAGCCATGGCATATTGCAGGCTGACATCATAAGGTTTAGTTTTTAATTGCATATTTTTATTATGTGGCTGATACGAAAGCATTGTTTAAATGGTGAGGGATTATACCAAATTATTTGACTGCCCAGGGATAGTACTACAATTTACAAATGCCCAGGGATAGTACTACATTATACGACTGCCCAGGAATAGTATAAATATTATATGACTGCCCAGGGATAGTATAAATATTATATGCCTGCCCAGGGATAGTACTACATTATATGACAGCTCAGAGATGATACCAGATTATATGACTGCCCAGGGATAGTACTACATTATACGACTGCCCAGGGATTGTACTACATTATACGACTGTCCAGGGATAGTACCACATTATATGACTGCCCAGGGATAATACTACATTATACGACTGCCCAGGGATAGTACCACATTATATGACTGCCCAGGGATAGTACTACATTATACGACTGGCCAGGGATTGTACTACATTATACGACTGCCCCGGGGATAGTACTACATTATATGACTGCTCAAAGATGATACCACATTTTATGACTGCCCAGGGATTGTACTATATTATACGACTGCCCAGGGATACTACCAAATTATATGACTGCCCAGGGATAGTACTACATTATACGACTGCCCAGGGATAGTAAAAATATTATATGACTGCCCAGGTATAGTATAAATATTATATGACTGCTCAGGGATAGTACTACATTATTTGACTGTCCAGGGATAGTAGTACATTATATGACTGTCCTGGGATAGTACCACATTATATGACTGCCCAGGGATACTACCACATTATATGACTGCCCAGGGATAGTAGTACATTATATGACTGTCCAGGGATAGTACTACATTATATGATTGTCCAGGGATAGTATCACATTATATGACTGTCCTGGGATAGTAACACATATGACTTCTCAGGGATAGTACCAAATTATAAGATTACTCAGGGATAGTACCACATTATATGAGTACTCAGTGATAGTACCACATTATATGACTGTCCAGGGATAGTACTACATTATGTGACTACTCAGAGATAGTACCACATTATATGACTACTCAGGGATGATACTACATTATAAGACTACTCAGGGATAGTATCACAATATATGATTGCCCAGGGATAGTACCACATTATATGAGTATCTAGGGATAGAACCACATTATATGACTGTCCAGAGATAGTACCAAATTATATGACTGTCCAGGGATAGTACCACATTATACGACTATCCAGGGATAGTACTACATTATAAGACTACTCAGGGATGATACTACATTATACGATTGCCCTGGGATAATAGTACATTATATGACTGTCCAGGGATAGTACCACATTATAAGACTGTCCAGGTATAGAACCACATTATATGACTATCTAGGGATAGAACCACATTATATGACTGTTCAGGGATAGTATCACATTATATGACTGCTCAGGGATAGTATCAGATTATATGACTGCTCAGGGATAGTACCACATTATATGACTATCCAGGTATAGAACCACATTATATGACTGTCCATGGATAGTACAACATTATATGACTTTCCAGGGATAGTACCCAATTATATGATTGCCCAGGGATAGTACCACATTATATGACTATCTAGGGATAGAACCACATTATATGATTGCCCAGGAATAGTACCACATTATATGACTATCTAGGGATAGAACCACATTATATGATTGCCCAGGGATAGTACCACATTATATGACTATCTAGGGATAGTACCACATTATATGACTATCTAGGGATAGAACCACATTATATGACTGTCCAGGGATAGTATCACATTATATGACTATCCAGCTATAGTACCACATTATATGATTGCCCAGGGATAAAACCACATTATATGACTATCTAGGGATAGAACCACATTATATGACTGTCCAGGGATAGTATCCCATTATATGACTGTCCAGGGATAGTATCACATTATATGACTGCAATTATATGACTGCTCAGGGATAGTACCACATTATATGACTATCCAGGTATAGAACCACATTATATGACTGTCCATGGATAGTACAACATTATATGACTTTCCAGGGATAGTACCCAATTATATGATTGCCCAGGGATAGTACCACATTATATGACTATCTAGGGATAGAACCACATTATATGATTGCCCAGGAATAGTACCACATTATATGACTATCTAGGGATAGAACCACATTATATGATTGCCCAGGGATAGTACCACATTATATGACTATCTAGGGATAGTACCACATTATATGACTATCTAGGGATAGAACCACATTATATGACTGTCCAGGGATAGTATCACATTATATGACTATCCAGCTATAGTACCACATTATATGATTGCCCAGGGATAAAACCACATTATATGACTATCTAGGGATAGAACCACATTATATGACTGTCCAGGGATAGTATCCCATTATATGACTGTCCAGGGATAGTATCACATTATATGACTGCCCAGGGATAGTATCACATGATATGACTGCTCAGGGATGATACCACACTATAAGACTACTCAGGGATGTACCACATTATATGAATACTCAGGAATAATACCACAATATAATACTACTAAGGGATGTACCACATTATAAGACTACTCAGGGATGATACTACGTTATAAGACTACTCAGGGATAGTACCACATTATAAGACTACTCAGGGATGATACTACGTTATAAGACTACTCAGGGATAGTACCACATTATATGACTACTCAGTGATAATACCACATTATTTGACTACTCAGGGATTTTATCACATTATATGACTGTTCAGGGATGATACCACATGATATCACTACTAAGGGATGATACCACATTATATGACTACTCAAGGATAGTACCACATTATATGACAGCCCAGGGATAGTATCACATTATATAACTACTCAGGGATAGTACTACATTATATGACTGATAAGGGATGTACCACATTATATGACTACTCAGGGATGATACTACATTATAAGACTACTCAGGGATAATACCAAATTATATGACTGCTCGGGGATAGTACTACATTATATGACTGATAAGGGATGTACCACATTATATGACTACTCAAGGATAGTACCACATTATATGACAGCCCAGGGATAGTAACACATTATATAACTACTCAGGGATAGTACTACATTATAAGATTACTCAGGGACGTAACACATTATATGACTGCTCAGGGATAGTACTACATTATATGACTACTTAGGGATAGTATCACATTATGACTGCTCAGGGATAGTACTACATTATATGACTACTCAGGGATGATACTACATTATAAGACTACTCAGGGATAATACCACATTATATGACTGCTCGGGGATAGTACTACATTATATGACTGATAAGGGATGTACCACATTATATGACTACTCAGGGATAGTACCACATTATATGACTGCTCAGGGATATTACCACATTATATGACTGTCCAGGGATAGTACCACATTATATGACTGTCCAGGGATAGTACTACATTATATGAATTCTCAGAGATAGTAACACATTATATGACTTATCAGGGAAATTATCACATTATATGACTGCTCAGGGATAGTACTAAATTATATGACTACTCAGGGATAGTATCACATTATGACTGCTCACGGATAGTACTACATTATATGACTACTCAGGGATAGTATCACATTATGACTGTCCAGGGATAATACCACAATATATGTCTGTCCAGGGATAGTACCACATTATATGAATGTCCAGGGATAGTACTACATTATATGACTGCTCAGGTATAGTACCACTTTATATGACTGTCCAGGGATAGTACCACATTATATGATCGCTCAGGGATAGTAGCACATTATATGACTACTCAGGGATGATACTACATTATAAGACTACTCAGGGATAATACCACATTATATGACTGCTCAGGGATAGTACTACATTATATGACTACTCAGGGATAGTACCACATTATATGAATGTCCAGGGATAGTAATACATTATATGACTGCTGGGGGATAGTACCACATTATATGACTAGTCAGGGATGTACCACATTATATGACTAGTCAGGGATGTACCACATTATAAGACTACTCAGGGATGATACTACATTATACGACTGCTCAGGGATGTACCACATTATATGACTAGTCAGGGATAGTACTACATTATATGACTGCTCAGGGATAATACCACATTATATGACTAGTCAGGGATAGTACCACACTATAAGAATACTCAGGGATGATACTACATTATAAGACTACTCAAGGATAGTACTACATTATATGACTGCTCAGGGATTATACCACATTATATGACTGCTCAGGGATTATACCACATTATATGACTACTCAGGGATGATACCATATTATATGACTACTCAGGGATGATACCACATTATATGACTACTCAGGGATAATACCACATTATATTACTGCCCAGGGATAGTATCACATTATATGACTACTCAGGGATAGTACTATATTATAAGAATCCTCAGGGACATACCACATTATATGACTGCTCAGGGATAGTACCACATAATATAAATGCTCAGGGATAGTACCACAATATATGACTACTCAGGGATGTTACTACATTATAAGACTACTCAGGGATGTACCACATTATAAGACTATTCAGGGATGATACTACATTATAAGACTATTCAGGGATGTACCACATTATAAGACTACTCAGGGATGATACTACATTATAAGACTACTCAGGGATGATGCTACATTATAAGACTACTCAGGGATGATACTACATTATAAGACTACTCAGGGATAATACCACATTATATGACTGCTCGGGGATAGTACCACATTATAAGACTACTCAGGGATTATACCACATTATATGACTGCCCAGGGATAGTACCACATTATATGACTGCTCAGGGATGATACCACACTATAAGACTACTCAGGGATGTACCACATTATAAGACTACTCAGGTGTGTACCACATTATAAGACTACTCATTGATGATACTACATTATATGACTGTCCAGGGATGTACCACATTATTAGACTACTCAGGGATGATACTACATTCATTATAAGACTACTCAGGGATGATACTATATTATATGACTGTCCAGGGATAGTACCACATTATATGACTGGTCAGGGATAGTATCACCTTATATGACTGCTCAGGGATGATACCACACTATAAGACTACTCAGGGATGTACCACATTATAAGACTACTCAGGGATGATACTACATTATAAGACTACTCATGGATAGTACCATTTTATATGACTTCTCAGGGATAGTACCACATTATATGACTGTCCAGGAATAGTACCACATTATATGACTACGCAGGGATGTACCACATTATATGACTACTCAGGGATGATACTACATTATAAAACTAGTCAGGTATGTACCACATTATAAGACTACTCAGCGATAGTACCTCACTATAAGACTACTCAGGGATAGTACCTCACTATAAGACTACTCAGGGATGATACTACATTATAAGACTACTCAGGGATGTACCACATTATAAGACAACTCAGGGATGATACTACATTATAAGACTACTCAGGGATGTACCACATTATAAGACTACTCAGGGATAGTACCACATTATAAGACTACTCAGGGATAGTACCACATTATATGAATACTCAGGGATGTACCACATTATAAGAATATTCAGGGATGATACTACTTTATAAGACTACTCAGGGATGTACCACTTTATAAGACTACTCAGGGATGTACCACTTTATAAGACTACTCAGGGATGTACCACATTATAAGACTACTCAGGGATGATACTACATTATAAGACTACTCAGGGATGTACCACATTATAAGACTATTCAGGGATGATACTACATTATAAGACTACTCAGGGATGTACCACATTATAAGACTACTCAGGGATGATACTACATTATAAGACTACTCAGGGATAGTACCACATATATGACTACTCAGGGATGATACTACTCAGGGATGATACTACTCAGGGATGTACCACATTATAATACTACTCAGGGATACTACATTATAAGACTACTCACGGATGTACCACATTATAAGACTACTCAGGGATAGTAGCACATTATATGACTACTCAGGGATGTACCACATTATAAGACTATTCAGGGATGATACTACATTATAAGACTACTCAGGGATAGTACCACATAATATGACTGCTCAGGGATAGTACTACATTATATGACTCTCCAGGGATAGTACCACATTATATGACTGTCCAGGGATAGTACTACATTATATTATTGCTCAGGGATAGTACCACATTATATGACTGCTCAGGGATAGTACTACATTATATGACTCTCCAGGGATAGTACCACATTATAAGACTGTTCAGAGATAGTATCACATTATATGACTACTCAGGAATGATACTACATTATAATACTACTCAGGGATAGTACCACATCATATGACTGCTCAGGGATAGTACTATATTATATGACTACTCAGGCATAGTACCACATTATATTACTGTCCAGGGATAGTACTACATTATATGACTGCTGAGGGATAGTACCACATTATATGACTGCCCACGGATAGTATCACATTATATGACTACTCAGGGATAGTACTACATTATAAGACTACTCAGGGATGTACCACATTATAAGACTATTTAGGGAATATACTACACTATAAGACTACTCATGGATAGTACCACATTTTCCCAAAACCACTTACAGCTTGACTCTCCATGCGAGTGAAGATTACATTGAGCATCTGAGTGAGCGTGGCCCGTGCTGTTGTCTGGTTGATCAGGTTCTTGCTGGCCAGATATATGTTATAACATGTTCTAACAGCCAATAGAACTGTTCCTTCATGAACCTCCACATGTTGACTAGTTACCACTGTCAGAAGTGCCTGAACAATCACACAAACACTGGTCAGTAACAAACTAACATTAATAGAAATCTGTGAATAGCTATTTTTCCTTTTCAGCCCCATTTTAATGAAAACACACAGTTTTAGTGAAGTATGAGTTATTTAGACAATTTGTCCAGAACAACTATTTATGCAAATCTGAATTTTAAACCAAAATGTAATTTATTTATTTTTTAATCATAATATATGAAAGAAAATATTGGGAGATTATGTGTTACAAAATAGTAACTTTAAAATTAATTAAATTTAAATCTTCAATTTTCAAATCAAGTTTGAGTAACTACTTAAACGCGACTCATTTTTGGACACTTGCACACCGTAGTTTTGTGAGCTATTATTACTGTAATGTTTGAAACAGGAGTTGTTGATATCTTCAAACTTTGGTTAAATCACCTTTACCTGCCAGGTTACACCAAATATCAGATCAGTCAAATTGCTGTGAGTGAGATACTCAGAGAAAAGTGAGCCACCCTAACAACTCAAAGTATTTAGAGCTTGGTCAAATGTTTGAGAACCATAGCAATCTTACCCAGGTGAGTGTAAAATATACTTCTATCATTATTATTACTATACATTCTATAAGTCTGTATTATTTTTATAAACAATCAAAATAAAGAATAATTATTTATTTATTAATGTTTGTTTGAACCAAAATAATGTAAGCCTATAGTGGCCTAAGTAAGATCATAAATAGATGTTCTATGAGAATCCAACCAGCACAAGACTGACTTCACGAGATAAGGATCATTCAAACCAATATCAAGGTGATCAGATTGTCCAATATCGTGAAATGACACAATTCATACATAACAACTTGTTATACCTTTATAATCTGCAATTGAACACCTTCATCTGTCTGTGGGCCGCTAAAACACCCACAAATGGTTTCAACAATCCGGTCAATAAGAAACTTCCCTGGCGTTGTGGAGTCAGGAATATTACCGGTCAAGTGGCCATAAGCGATGAGTTTCTAACGGAACAAAATCAAGTTGTGTCATATTTTCTAAAGATTAACACACATCATGCTAGTATTGGAAAGGTTCAAATATGACTTGAAATTTCAAATTTAGCCTAAGTTATATAAATTCTAGATTTTGATTTGCTGGGCTTAGTTCAAAATTAAACTCTATAAATAATTGTTGATTAGAAAATCAATAAAATCAGACCAGAAACCAGTTGTGTGTTAAAGTGAATAGAGAAACTAACGTGAGCTTTGGGTCATAAAGGAATCATGTAGGGGGCAGTTGTTTGTGAAAGAGGGTATATTATATTCTAAAAGAGTAGCTGGGTCAACCTTTGCACAAAAAGTGGTTTTATCTTTATTTGAAGTTTCATCTTTTGAGGTTAGAGCTATTGTTTATGTTGTTTGTTTTTTGGTGGGTTTTTTTATTTATTTTTTTGTGAGATAAAATGTTAAAGTGATTATCAAAACTTTTTGAAATATTTTAACATTGGAATAGATTAAAAAAAGATACTTGACTATTCAAAAAATCTTTGATTTAAAACACTCATGGTGACCTGGCGGTCTAGGGGTAAAGTGTCAGACTTCTGTGCTGGGGGTCAGGGGTTCAAACCTCGGTCCGGCACAGATTTATCTGATTGCCAAACCCTTCCTTCACCTCTGACAAGATGTGTATTAATCACAATTTGTGAATGTGTGGAATGCCAGACCTTCACCGTGGTTTGGATCCCACGTTAAACTGTAGGTCCTCCATTTCATCTCACAATCACCCTACCATT
>CABFWB010006693.1:13407-30862 GCA_902151455.1 Timema bartmani
CTTGCTTCCTCTACTATCTCATGTACTCCAACATCCTCATTACATGCCCATACCATCTCAGTCTTGCTTCCTCTACTATCTCATGTACTCCAACATCCTCATTACATATCCATACCATCTCAGTCTTGCTTCCTCTACTATCTCATGTACCCCAACTCTTTCCTGGATAACCTCGTTCCTAATCTTGTTTCTGCTCGTGACAGCTAACGTGCTCCTCACAAACTTTATTCCCTTGGCCTCCACTTTCCTAGTCTTTCTTACAATCACTGTCCATGTTTCTGCTGTATATGTTACAATAGTTACAACACTTCCTTACACTTCAACCTCTACACTTTGCATCTCATCCTTGGGTGCTCAGCTTCTTGCCTTTCTTAGGTACAGTTCTGATTCCTATTCATTTTTTTAGCCTCCACACACCTATTCTTTTAAAACTCTAGTAAACCTAATAAATTATTTTATTTGAACTTATTTTTAAAATAAAATAATCAACACAATTTTTTAAGGCATCAGATACAATTAAAAAATTTTTTTTTATTTGGATCTACTCGAAAAATGTTTAGGCTAAAATTGAGATTTGATTTGGATTTGATATTTCTTTTAAGCGTGATCCAATTTAGATTAAATTCAAAATTTGTTTTAAACAAGAGATTGGGTTTGGATTCAATTCGAGTCAGTTAGCCAAGATTTAAATTTGATTCGAAAATCAAAATTTTCTGAGAAAATCTTTAGGTTTGTTATTTGATGTTCCTGTAATGTGAAATACTATTAAAATGTTGCAGGATATTAGTGCATACATAAAGCTGTCAATTAACGGGTAATGCTGGTACACCCCAGAGGATTGTGTGTCCCTTTAGTGACATGTTCTATAAACAGCAAAACAATAATGGAAACGTACACAGATAGGTTACTATGATATGTCATTCTTTGAATTCTAAGCCAATGGTCTTGTTAAGCTTGAATCAAAGTTAGCAAAAGGATTGCACAGTATTGTGTATTGTCTGACACGTTAGAGACGTGTAGATATTATGTGAGGTCCTAGCAAGTCTACAGTCTCGCTAGTACCACAGCCCTCCCATTGACAACACCACTAAACCAATAATGTTATGTGAGGTCCTAGCAAGTCTACAGTCTCGCTAATACCACAGCCCTCCCATTGACAACACCACTAAACCAATAATGTTATATGAGGTTCTAGCAAGTCTACAGTCTCGCTAGTACCACAGCCCTCCCATTGACAACACCACCAAACCAATAATGGGAATGTTACAGTCACTTGTTTCTTTGGACCCATTTTAACAAACAGCACTGCCTAGCGATACACTATTTTAAATGGTTGTTCCCATGAACGTGATAGCCGTGTGGCTGGAATATGTACAACCCTTTCAAAAGGTCTAAGCTACGCTAAGCTAATAATTGCATGGTTTTAAACAAATTGTAGGAGATCCCAATAGTACAGTATCTCACACATATCCCACAAATAAACAGCTAGTCATTGGTAACTGTGAAATGTGGGATCTCCTACTTGTCCCCCAAGCAAACAGCTAGTCAATGGTAACTGTGAAATGTGGGATCTCCTACTTGTCCCCCAAGCAAACAGCTAGTCAATGGTAACTGTGAAATGTGGGATCTCCTACTTGTCCCCCAAGCAAACAGCTAGTCAATGGTAACTGTGAAATGTGGGATCTCCTACTTGTCCCCCAAGCAAACAGCTAGTCAATGGTAACTGTGAAATGTGGGATCTCCTACTTGTCCCCCAAGCAAACAGCTAGTCAATGGTAACTGTGAAATGTGGGATCTCCTACTTGTCCCCCAAGCAAACAGCTAGTCAATGGTAACTGTGAAATGTGGGATCTCCTACTTGTCCCCCAAGCAAACAGCTAGTCAATGGTAACTGTGAAATGTGGGATCTCCTACTTGTCCCCCAAGCAAACAGCTAGTCAATGGTAACTGTGAAATGTGGGATCTCCTACTTGTCCCCCAAGCAAACAGCTAGTCAATGGTAACTGTGAAATGTGGGATCTCCTACTTGTCCCCCAAGCAAACAGCTAGTCAATGGTAACTGTGAAATGTGGGATCTCCTACTTGTCCCCCAAGCAAACAGCTAGTCAATGGTAACTGTGAAATGTGGGATCTCCTACTTGTCCCCCCAAGCAAACAGCTAGTCAATGGTAACTGTGAAATGTGGGATCTCCTACTTGTCCCCCAAGCAAACAGCTAGTCAATGGTAACTGTGAAATGTGGGATCTCCTACTTGTCCCCCAAGCAAACAGCTAGTCATTGGTAACTGTGAAATGTGGGATCTCCTACTTGTCCCCCAAAGCAAACAGCTAGTCAATGGTAACTGTGAAATGTGGGATCTCCTACTTGTCCCCCCAAGCAAACAGCTAGTAATTGGTAGCTGTGAAATGTGGGATATCCTACTTGTCCCCCAAGCAAACAGCTAGTCAATGGTAACTGTGAAATGTGGGATCTCGTACTTGTCCCCCAAGCAAACAACTAGTCATTGGTAACTGTGAAACGTGGGATCTCGTACTTGTCCCCCAAGCAAACAACTAGTCAATGGTAACTGTGAAATGTGGGGTATCCTACTTGTCCCCCAACTAGACAACTAGTCAATGGTAGCTGTGAAATGTGGGATCTCCTAATTGTCCCCCAACTAAACAACTAGGCACTAACCTGAAGACAGTCAAGAGCTGTGACCACAATCCGAGATGCCTTGCTCTGACAAGCAAGCTCAAATGGCAAGAAGTATTTCTCCGCGTTGATTATATTAGCTTCATCGTTCTTTGGCAAGGGCAGAGCCGATGAGAGGTTGGGCCCATCTTGTCCGCCATCTTTCAGCTCATTACGTATGTCCTCTGAGAAAATATCAATTACAGCTTCAATTAACTATACAAATTTATAGCATGTAATTTGTTAAATCAAACCGTGGCCTATCTAAGAGTATTTCTAAATTGTATCTCATAAAGCACAGTAATGTAATTTTGAAAAAAGACCAGCTTAAAATGAACAACCTATCACTTGATAAATGTATAATCATTTAATTAACAGGCGATCATTATTTTTATTAATATAGTATAGATGTTATCACCAGGAAATATACTGATACAAGAATCGTATTCATTTAAGTGAGGTCAATCTCAGTGGTCTCGGGGTAAAGTGCTCGCCTCAAGACCTGATGTTTGTGGGTTCAAACCCAACCAGGTTCGACAGATCTTTCTTTAGCGATACAAATCCGTAGAACAACTTCCTTCGGAGGGTAAGTAAAGCCGTCGGTTCGATGTTGATTGTGGCACGTAAAATAACCTCAACTCACCTCACTCTCGCTCAGAGAAATTCTCGTGTGCTGATATAATCAGTCGATTCAAAAATTGCATGCAAAATATCTCAAATAAATAAAAAGTAAAAGATTTAAATGAAAACGGACAATCTGAACACGGTAACATGTTAAGTTAACAATTATCCGAGGTCATGGGAAGACAGACCTTTTTAAAATCAAGTTTACAATTTGTCAAGAAAATTAACAATGATCTTGAAGTATAAATCAAAGAAAAATAATATAAGAAGGTTTTGGAACAAAGGACTGCAGCCCGGTGAGGCAAGAGGTCTCCATTCACTATTTTTGTTTGTATATTGTCTAAACTGATGCAAACTGTTGTACCGGTAGCGAATATTTCCCTCAGTGAAAGTATAATTAATATACTTTCAACCTGATCCTCAA
Organism: Timema bartmani; assembly: GCA_902151455.1. Lineage (NCBI taxonomy): Eukaryota > Metazoa > Arthropoda > Insecta > Phasmatodea > Timematidae > Timema > Timema bartmani. The sequence goes on from CABFWB010006693.1 coordinate 17,129, forward strand.
CAGTGACACCATCCCCGTTACGTTCTTCACTGAACCAGACGGTACTATCGCACATCAGTCTGCCAAACCTACCAACTGACCCTACAAGCAACACCTTTACTCCATTCATCACAGGGACTGGCATATTTTCAGAATATGAAACAAAATTCCAGTATATTCCAGTATATTCCAGTATATTCCAGTATATTCCAGTATCAGAATCAGGTATATTTCCAGTAGGCCTATTGGCAGACACCCTGTAATACTCTGGCTACTCTAAGATATCCCAGTGAAACCCTTTAGCTAATATGGTTATCACCTTAACACTGTTCAAACATAATAACCTTTATAAAGCTAACTCGCTTTCATCCATTGAAATACTTATTTTTTGTGACTCAAATCATTAGGCCTAACTGCTTGTTTAATCCATCCAAATACTCACAATGATACAATAATAATGAGCAAGGTATAATACAGAAGAGATGTACACACATTTACATAAGGGTAGAGTGATAAAATACACCCTCGGTACACCCGACAGGGATTCAAACCTCGATCTCCCCATCATCATTAGTCCAATCTTTTGTAATAGATAGACCTACGCCTTAGAAACCATATGGACCAAGAATAAAATTTGAAATCCCTAAGCTTTGCTAAATAAAGTAAATACTTAATTTGAAAATCATAGACAAAGATCATGGAAATATGGACAAAGGCCTCAATCTCATCATGTCTGATTGGTTGGTGATGGGTAGATCATACTTCAAAATACCAAAGTGAAAGCTTTGTGTTGCAGCTAAAGATGTCTGATTCACTCAGTGACACACTTGTATTTCCAGTGTCACCCTAGTCTTGGTTATAGTAGAGTGTGTACTGTCTATTGTACCAACTGATAGGTATGTTACTGGAACATTCTCCATGATACAGGTCTGTTACTGATCCACTGTCCATGATACAGGCCTGTTACTGATCCACTGTCCGTGATACAGGTCTGTTACTGATCTACTGTCCGTGATACATATCTGTTACTGATCCACTGTCCGTGATACAGGTCTGTTACTGATCTACTGTCCGTGATACAGATCTGTTACTGATCCACTGTCCCTGATACAGATCTGTTACTGATCCACTGTCCATGATACAGGTATGTTACTGATCCACTGTCTGTGATACAGATCTGTTACTGATCCACTGTCCATGATACAGGTCTGTTACTGATCCACTGTCCATGATACAGGTCTGTTACTGATCCACTGTCCGTGATACAGATCTGTTACTGATCCACTTTCCATGATACAGGTATGTTACTGATCCACTGTCCGTGATACAGGTCTGTTACTGATCCACTGTCTGTAATACAGATCTGTTACTGATCCACTGTCCGTGATACAGGTATGTTACTGATCCACTGTCCGTGATACAGATCTGTTACTGATCCACTGTCCGTGATACAGGTCTGTTACTGATCCACTGTCCGTGATACAGGTCTGTTACTGATCCACTGAGTTACTGATCCACTGTCCGTGATACAGGTCTGTTACTGATCTACTGTCCGTGATACAGATCTGTTACTGATCCACTGTCCCTGATACAGATCTGTTACTGATCCACTGTCCATGATACAGGTATGTTACTGATCCACTGTCTGTGATACAGATCTGTTACTGATCCACTGTCCATGATACAGGTCTGTTACTGATCCACTGTCCATGATACAGGTCTGTTACTGATCCACTGTCCGTGATACAGATCTGTTACTGATCCACTTTCCATGATACAGGTATGTTACTGATCCACTGTCCGTGATACAGGTCTGTTACTGATCCACTGTCTGTAATACAGATCTGTTACTGATCCACTGTCCGTGATACAGGTATGTTACTGATCCACTGTCCGTGATACAGATCTGTTACTGATCCACTGTCCGTGATACAGGTCTGTTACTGATCCACTGTCCGTGATACAGGTCTGTTACTGATCCACTGTCCGTGATACAGGTCTGTTACTGATCCACTGTCCGTGATACAGGTCTGTTACTGATCCACTGCCTGTGATACAGGTCTGTTACTGATCCACTTCACATAGCACACTAAAATGTTGGTAGTGCGTACCTGATTTCAGTTGGGAATAGCTGATCCCAGTACTCCCTCAAAGTTTCCAAATTTTGAGTAGTTTCAAAAATCCCCCAGAATGAGTCCGTAAAGCTGGTAGTTTCAAATCGAGGGGCCAACACCTCCCGCTCCTGAAGCCAGGATGTGGTGGGGGAGGGGGTTTTCTCGAGGCTTATTTTACATAAACTCATCCAATTTGAGACTTGCTGAGCCCTTGGGCCCTACATCACAGATTGTTTTCACATTTTATTCCTCTAAAGGAAGATGTTTTGTCCCCCAGTCTGTTCAACTTGTATGAAGAGGGGCTGGTAAGCGAAGCCCTAGAGGGGCGTGGTAATTTCAGGACAAGACACGTCATCAACACAATAAAATACACAGATGATCTAGCATTGATGGCCAAAAATAAAGAAGAGTTGCAGGAAATGATGAACCGGCTTGTGAATATAGGGAGAAGATATGGAATGGAGACCAACATTGACAAAGTGATGTCGATTTCAAAAAATGAAGAGTTGCTGAAGATCATAATTGGAAACCAGGAGTTGGAAATCATAGAGTAGTTGAAGTACCTGGGAAGTCAAGTGACAAAGGATGCCTACAGCACCAAGAAGATTAGGTCAAAGATACGCCATAGTCAAGGAAGCTTTCAACAAAAGAAGTTACTGCTGACCAGCAAGTTGAGTTTGGAACAGAGAAAGAAACTGAAGAAATGTTACATTTGGAGCATCACGCTGTACGGAGTAGAAAATTGGACTCTTAGGAAGATGGAAAAGAAATACTTGTAGAGTTTTGAAATGTGGTGTTGAAGAACACTTGATAAGATCAGATGGACGGACAGAGTGACGAATGAAGGAGTCCTAAGAAGAGTGGGTGAGAAAAGAACCATTTTGGATATGATCTTCGGTACAAAGCAAGCTGGATTGGACACATCCTTAAGAAGAACTCTCTTCTGCACGTCGTCATAAAAGGAAAGATTGGGGGGAAAAGGAACTTAGGAAGGAGGAGGACTTAAATATTGGATGACTTGAAGCAAAGAAGAACATTCTGGGAGCTGAAGGATGAGTAAGAGGACAGGGTGCAAGGTGGCTTAAGTTCACTGGCAAAAGGACTTATCATAAGACAACACTTAGTAATAATAATAAGGTATATAGACTTCAAGTTAGAGCTAGAATGTCTTTTTCAGATTTTTACTGTGCATAAATGACTCCATGGCGGCAGTTAAAAAAAATTGTGTTTCTTGCTAAACAAATTGCTTCGATTGTTGGCTTCTCTTAATGGAAAAAAATTAAAATAAAAAAACATAATTTTTAACATTTGAATAAGTCTATTACATTATATCCAATTTGCAATGGTAATTATTATTATGAATTATTAATAATATAAATAATAATAATGATCTCAGTTGAGCTTGATGGTTTTGTAAAGAAGGGTTTTACAACGCTTATCTAGATTATAATTCCCTTCGAGTATTCACCCCTTATTTCAGTTTTTTGTTTTAAATTTTCAGATTGCAATATTGCAGATGAATTGAACAATTGAAATTTAAAAAAAAGTGTTTTTACTGCATATTATACTTCAAAAATTGAAAATAGAATGATCAAACATTAGGGCTCAGCAACAAATGATTAGAATCACCAAAATGGCTGACTGACCCAAACAAAGCTTTTTGTAACCTCTACTGTCTAATATGAGTACTAGGTGAACAGACATCCTGCTTTAGGCGGGACCGTCCCGCTGTCCCCAAGATTCCCTGTCCCACTTTGGAGGGAAATAAATTACATTTTTCTAAAGCCATTAATCAATTAAATGAACATATATCTTATGTCATGTGGAAACAAAAATTTAAAATATTTTTACAAAGCTTTGTTGGAAGAATATTAGATACAGTGCTCGCTCCAGGAGCCAATGTTCGCGGGTTCAAATCCAGTCGGGGTTGAGGAATTTTTCTTAAGCGATAAAAACCGTAGCACAACTTCCTTCTGAGGGGATGTAAAGCCGTCGGTCCCATGTCGAGTGTGTCATGTAAAATAACCCTGCAAGGTTTGTTAAAATACCTTTCCGGAAGAGTTGATAGGACCTTTCGTTCTTGTTCATAGAAAGTTATCATGTGCTGATATAATAAGTCGGTTCAGAAAGGGCACATTAAATACCTCAAATAAACCTATTAAGGGTTGATTTTAGATCTTTATTAAATTGATGGAATTAGTAAATATATCGTTGGCCTGTGATGCAAACTGATAATCTTATTTGGCCCTTGGGATGAAAAACGTTGGACCACCCTGCCATGCCTGTCCATCATGCATTCATACCATACCCCCAAGGCCCCCAACACAACCCCCAAAATGTTTCAAAAATGTCCTGAATTTGCAACTAAGAAATAGGGTCACCTTAAATATGAGGAATGGGAAGACTAACTAGCATTTATACATTTAATTAACTAGGAATATTTGGAAACAAGCATAGCAAGTTAAATAGGGTTTATTAAAATTATAAGAGAGCTTCAAGGAGCAGGCCTAGCGGCCAAATGTTTTGAAGGTACACACATAATGAGCAATATCAATTCTTACTATAAAAACACTAAGCATCCTTTTAGAATGCTACAAGGCATGACCTTACATAGACTATACTTCTTTAAATGAAACACTTTCTTAAGGAGAAAAATGCAAAAATGACCTTAATGCTGAATCCTATTCCATATAGGGTCATTCCATGTCAAATCAACCAAAAAAAATTCAAATTCAAATTCACCATCACCGATTTCAACCAAACTCAAAATTCTGATAGTATCTATGGAAAAAGTGATTCCTAATTNTATAGTCACACAACAACATGGGCAAGTTGATTCCACATCTAGCAAAGATAATGATAGATGCACGTTTTAAAGGACAGGGCTATAAAAATTACTATAATAGTCCCACCTACCCTAAGTTAACTTAGACAAAACACAAAATTGCGTAATTTTATCAAGTCCATATAGCCTGCTCAAATCATGACTTGAAGAGTCAAATAATATGAGCACATAACAAGCTATCAGTAGTAAAAATGATGCCACATACAATATTAAAAATATACTGTCTCAGCAAAAAATTATAATATGGTTGTTTCAAGGTCAAGCCTCAGATATATAGACTCGTGGGTCCGTCTAGGACTTTGGGAAGAAGAATGGGGGGCGGTTTGATGACGTCTTCAACAATCAATCAGATCTAATTGTCTATCATATCTCTTCATATGTGGTTGTTGGAAAACAGCCCTGCTCAAGTCGAGAATAGCAACCGTGCCACCCGTCATGTAGGTCATATGAGCTCGATGGGCTGCGTCTTTCCCAGCCCTAAAGTTGTACAAGCGCTGATGGCAGTGTCCTTAAGTTAGGGCTCTGAAGGCTTGCTTCTCACATAATCATGGCAACAACCTAAGCAATCAAACTGGACCAACAGCTCTAATCCACTTCGTCCGTGATGAGGAGAAAAGTGGGAAAGAATAGAAACATGAATGTGAAGGAAATAGGGTTGGGCCTGATGAGAGATACAACTTGTAGCACATACCAAGGGTCTGCCTTAGTACGTGACAGTTATTATGACCTATCATCAACCGAAATATCATGTTTTTAAATAAAACTCATAATGCACAACATAAGGATACAAACATTAACATTTGCTAATATTATACATTAAATATTTAAAGATAAGTTAGTTGCACTTGTATAAACGTGTCTGTTTTCATAAATTACAAGGTACAAACATATTTCTAAAACTACAACCAATAAGAATAATGTACCGTGATCAGTTTTTTCCTTACAATTTAACTATACAATGTGAAATATCCTGCACTCATCTGCCACAAACTATTCAAAAAAACAATTCTTTTTAGCTGAGTCAGTACAAAATATTAATATATAGATATTAAAAATAATATTAGGGAAATTCAGGGCTGCATGACCCGAGTAAATGTTGCACCTGTAAAATGTCAATGTTTATCAACTTCCTGAGCTCATTTACTACCTAGCTCATAGTTGAATTAGCCTAATTAAATAACCTTCATAACTCCACAAGACATAATCAGTATTATCCTAATATATAACACCAGTTACAGAATAAAAGGCATTGATTAAATGAAAGGAATGCTTTATAAGCGAATTGGGTGGACAGAAGTATGCAACTCTATGTTTGTTCAAATCATAATAATTCCATATAGCAAGGTAAACAAAAGATACTGAGTAAGTTGAAGTTAAGCGGAAGAGGTACCTTCCAATATAGTAAACATAGAGTACATAAATGAAATTGCAACTAAACGGAAAAAAAATAAATCTTAATAATATAATGGGGAAAGGCTGGCAGGGCGTTGTTGTACAACTAATTGTCCAGAAGGATGGAACAGAATATCATCATCACTGAACGTTCAAATCACAAAAAAAAACATCAATACCTTTAAACAAGAGGTAAGGAGCCGTTACATAAGTGCACATCGGCTTCAATCAACATAGAAAACATGAGAACTAAAAATACAATAAATGATTTAGGCTAGGTTCACCCCAGCCAAGTGAGCCTTTCACCAAATATACATCCTGAGGGGACAGCCTACTGGTCTATTCGTCATAGTTATATCCATCCGCATCGAGTATAATATATATCAAATATATTACTATCAGAGCGGATAACAGAATTACTAAATGACAAACCAAAAATTGAAGTTAGTAAGTTTGTTTCCTAATTAATTGTCTTAGACACTGGATAAGAAACAATTATAGTCAACAAATAATAACAAGGCAACAAATGGTCACCCTCAAACACCATTACCATTTGAAACATAAGTCTTAACAATACACAACCATCCTAATTTCAAATAACTCTCTGGTAAACTATCTATAAAACACAGAATAGAAATAGGGGCCTAGGACTCACGCAGAATAAATGAAGTGTTCAGTATGTAAATAATCCTCTGAGAACGAGGAGTGCTACATTTTAATAGTCTAAAGAGAATTTTGAAAAGATTAAGTACAACAAGATTTTAAAACCGAAATGTGAGTTTGCTTACATGACTAGAATGTTTCCCTTCAATGTAGGATGTCTTCTGAGAGTGTCGTCGCAACGGGTGTCTTATAACTTTTCTTACTGAGGGGGATTGTAGATTGGTGGACCAGGAGAAGGGGTACTATGACATAGTTAAACCAATCAATGTTTATTTTTTATTCTAGGAGATAGCAGCGCATGCGTGACCCTCCCCTGAATAGCACTTCACCGGGGTTTAAAGGGAAGAAATGCCCATTCCCTTTCTCTGTACATTGATGTCAGGTGTTCCACCAAGGCCTATTCGATGTGATGTTTATCATGTTGTTTTAGGGTGCTGTACCGTTACACGCAGTACAATCCACAAGCAGAAACTATGAGTAAAATCATATTCATCAACTTGTATAACACCTAAACAAGAAAGATGCTTTATTTGAAAGATATAATACTGTACTCAGGTGGACCCCTATTACATCCTGTGTGTGTGGCAATTTTTAACTTATAAATAATTTTCATATGTTAATTTGTATTGCTACTGTAGTAAACAGCATACATGGCACAAGGAGTCACATCCTCAGGTTGCAGACAAAGGACATAGCCTTCAGGTACGAAGGATAGTTGTAGTTGCAGACAGCCGATTTTGGGGGTTGGGAGGGGGTGGGAGGAGCTCTACACATGAAAAAAATCCCATTAAGAAACTCACAAGTTTGCTAAGGCTATTTATGTGGTAAATATTCTGGAAATGAAATAGTCTCCCAATAGGATCTTTAGTCGGGAATCCGTCCAGGAATCGTCCCGTGCCGTGGCTGTGTTATCTGATAGCTCGCGATCTTAATAAAATCACACATTTGTAGCCGGCGGTTTCCGCACGTCCATCATAGACTTTGCCTTAAAATATGAGTGAATGACCCTGAGCACGGGACGATTCCTGGATAGCTCAGTGGTTAGAGCATTAGCGTACCAAGCCAAAGGTCCCAGGTTCGATTCCCATGTCCAGGTGTCATTTCTCAATTTTCAGAATATGATATCTAGATGGAGTAGTCCTCACTAAAAAGCATAAATAATATCTTCGGCTATTTGATTCTTAATTTAGATAAGGTTGCAAGAGAGATGTTCCCTTTAGTTGTGATCAAATAAGGTGGTGGGTTGTATTATATTGGGGGAGTTGCCCTTCCTTACTGGGTGCCAAATGATTTGTGTTCAAGTGCCCCCCACGTTTGTTCCACAAAACAGTGTAGGCCTAATCATGATCAGACAAGGGATAAATATACATGTAGCTGTAACTATTAATTCGCCTAAGGAGTATGGCTCTTAGGTTTTATCCCCAATAATTTATTTAACTTAGCGTACTACTGTTTAGGCTATTATACTGCCAGGATCACCACCAGCTTCCCCCATTCACTTCACTTTCACAAAACTTAACATAACGGTTATCATATTTTAAATGGAAGTCATCATAATGCAGTTAATTTAACATTCACTTAACATTTTTAAAGTTGTCCAGGGGAGAACTTTCATGTTTATTAGGCATTAAGCGAAGGTACAAGTTCTAGATAGCCAATCATGTTGTAAATATCATCAAGTGCTAATTTGTACTTCATCTTTGTGGAATGTTAACAAATTCCTAGGTACAGTTTTTCTCTGCGTCTTGTGAACACATGATGTAACCGCATATATAGACTATATCCAGTAGGCCTAAACTAAGAGACTCAAAAGTATTATATTGACGTGTAGACATTTCAATCGGAAAACATTAATTCAAACAAACATTCAAATTTTAACCAGATGTATAACCCTTTATGTTCTTAGGCCTGTATCTCTATATAAACACAAGCCAAAACAATAACATCATGTCATTACCGACTAAATTGGGATCGAGTTATCATCCAATAAAAATGAATTATCTACAAAAGAATATATTGTTATGAGTGTTGATTTTCTTACCTAATGCCACCTCACAAGCTCTCTTCAATTGGGAGTGGTGAGACCTTCTTATATCTTTATCGCTCAATATCTTTTCTAATGCCCGCACGATAAACATTTCTTTAGTTTTAGACGACTTTTGCATCGTTATTTATATAGAAAAATAACACATTTTCTACCCTTAGCTTCTTCGATAAATTAAAAGATTAGATTTGATCAAGCAACACAGGGAGCCATATTTTTTAATGTTTCAGACAGACACATAATATTTAACTAACGTATTATCATTTAGAATACCATAAAATTTGAATTAAATTTAATTTGGTATTTTTATACTAAAATAAATATGTTTTACATAAATTAGTTTTTCATTATATTATCAAACTGGGAAGCTAAACAAATCCCTTTGCCTTTGACTTTAGAGATAAATGACAGTCATGTAAAAGCAACCAGCTTAGCCAACTTATAGTTTAATCACATAAAATGCTAAATGTAATATTATAATAGCGTAACAAATGGTGATTGTCAAAACTAATCGCAAATACTTGCTATCTTGTAAAATAAGCCGTTGTTCCCAATTTTAATAAATGTTTCGTGGTGGTCGATACAATTCATGACAGAAGGAGATAAAAACTTATAAAAATCCGAGACGTCACATCAAATTATTTATAATTTAATAAAATAAATTTTTCGTTTTTTTTTTCATGAAATAATATAGTGATTTTGGTCCGTTCCTGAGCATCTCTTTTATAAAATGATGGCGGACATCATAGTCCAGGAATATTGTCGAAAAAAAACACAGGTAAACCCAGACAAAATTCGGAGAAAGCTGAAAATTTCAGGATCGGTTCAGAATTACATGCCTTATAACGTATCAAAAGTTCCCTAAAGTCCGAGGCTTGGCTTTTTTTTTTAGAAGACACAAAATTTCTAAATGTCCATAAATACCTAAAAATTATTTAAAGCGGGCAAAAGTTAGAAGAACGCTGAACATTTCAGGATCGACTCAGAATTATATACTTAACAACACATAAAAAGTCCCTAAAAGTCCGAGGCTTGGCTTTTATGGTAGAAGACCCCAAAGTTTAAAAAGTTCATAAGTACTAATAAATTATTTTAGGGTGGGAAAAATTATAAGAATGCAGAAAATATCAGGATTGACTCAGAATTGTTGATGTATTTTAACATCTTTTTATATTATTTGATAACTTTTAATTTTTATCTCTCATTCTTTGCTAACGCAGCACCTTACTTGAATAATGCTGGATTTACTCTTAAGAAACAGCACCCCAACAATGGTTAAATCAAAATCCCTAAGGCAACTGTAAGTAAACAACCACACATAAACTTAAATGTATCGATTCCTATCGCTAAACAACGTTTTTAATAAACTCTAATAATTGTGAAACCAAAAGTGCCTTTTTATTGCAAAAAACCAACAAGAATTATATGCTTTACAACATATCAAAAGTCTATTAAAGTTCGAGGCTGGGGTTATTTGGTAGAATACATCAAAGCTCAAAAAGTCCATAAGTACCGTACTTATAAATTATTTTAAAGCGGGGAAAAGTTAGTGGAACGCTGAAAATTTTAGGATCAACTCAGAATCACATTATGTACAACATATCAAAAGTACGAGGCTTGGCTTTTTTTTAGAAGACCCCAAAGTTCAAAAAAGTCCATAAATACTTAACAATTATTTTAAAGTGGGAAAAATTATAAGAACGCAGAAAGTTTCAGGAGTGACTCATAATTATACGCTTTACAACATATCAAAAGTCCCCTAAGTCCTCCTCAGCCCCATCCTCTTCTAGCTCTTAATAAATTCGTGACCTCCAACCTCTTTCCCTAAAATGATATCCTGGATAAGCTAGAGATATCTTGTGAATTTCTCAATCGGGAAAATAAATCAACAACAGCTATTTAAGCGTATTGTGTGTGTATTCCGATCTGGCCCTGAGTTAATGCAGTTATTTTCATATGAACTAGCATCTAGACCTAAGTCTTTGTTTGACGAAATATCGATGAGGAAGACGAGGAAATCAGCCTTTACTGAAGTCTTAGAATAAGTTTCTCCTTGCAAAAAAAATGCACCAAAACAGAGTGTTTGTTGTATATGGTAGGTACCTTCTTAATATCATTATTTAGCTGAGACCAGCGACTTACATGATTATTTGTATGGCATATTAATCTTATATGAAGAAACATTTTAAGTGTACATCAACATTAGTGTTTGATGGGTATTAGGGTCAACCAAACACTAAATCGGAGGAACAGAACCATCGGAGAATCAAGAAAACCTCGGTAGATTTAATACTAGATCTTGACATGGTTGCCACATCCTCTTAGGAAGAGTTTATAGCAAATTACAAAAACAAGTCACGTTTTATCAAACTTCTAACACCCATCCTACGGAATTGTGGAATCTTGGTCCAGTTAGCAAGCGGTGATGCAAATTGTATTATTGTTTCGACAGCCATTGAGTTATCATCTGGGAATCATGTAACAGTTGTAGCAACTGATACAGATATTCTTACCATGCTAACTGTGCGTGCACTTTCAAGCAGTATGCTCTTTCTCCTAATTCCTGAAAAAACTGGAAAAACTTATAAAATTCACAATATCGTAGAGCTCCAAGAACCTCTAGGTCATGTAAAAAACACCCTCCTGTGTTGCTCATGCAATGACAGGTTGTGGTACGATATCTGCCCTTTTCATAAAAGGAAATAAATTGGTTTATGACCTCCTCCAAAATGATAAAGAGCTGTCCAAGAAAGTGCTGACTTTTAATGATCCTTCTGCTACTCCTGATGAAGTAGCTTCAGCGAGATAACTTTATTTTTTCTCTGTAAAAAAGAAAACTGCAATACCCTAGATGAGCTTCGTTATAAAATAAATGCCCAAACTGTAGATCGTCAGTCTGTCACCGCTACTTTCGACATCGCCGTGCTTCCACCTACCAGTGCTGCTGCCCGTCAACATTCACTTAGAGTGTATCTGCAGGTGCAACAGTGGCTATATAATCTGCTCACATCAACGGACTGGGGCTGGCAGCTTATTGGAAAGCTAAATATATTATTAAACGGAGGCAATTTGTTGTTTGTTTACATTTTAATTCATTCGATCTAAATTTATATAACATATTTTAAAGAAAATTGCAAAATTTCGAATTATTCGTCTTGTTGTGTTAACAGGAGCTTGTTCCTGTCATGATATTTCTCCCTCCAGCCCCAGAAAAGCTCTTGCATCTTATCTGTTGTGGCTGCAAGGAAGGTTGCGAACGCAACTGCGAATGTAAGAAAAGTGGGCTGGCCTGCTCTACAATGTGTCACTGTTCGGGAGAAGTGTGCAGAAACTCCCCTTCACCGTCTATCACAATGGCTAGTGAAGAAAACGTGGATGACCCAATTAATATATTTTGAAAAATAAACTCTAACATTAAATTTATTAATGAGGTGAGAGAATTTTGTGTGTTAACTTTAAGGAATTCACTTGGGGATGAGTTTAACTGGGAAACAAATGAAACTCATTTTTATTTATGCATTAGAGGCTAATTTACTAGTGCATTTTTTGAACTTTTGGGTCTTCTACCATAAAAGCCAAGCCTCTGGCTTTAGGGGACTTTTGATATGTTGTAATACATGTGATTCAGAGTCGATCTGAAATTTTCACCGTTCCGATAGTTTTTTCTTGGTTTAAAATAATTTATATGTACGGTACTTATGGACTTTTTGAGCTTTGGGGTCTTCTACCAAATAATCCAAGCCTCGGACTTTAAGGGACATTTGATATGTTGTAAAGCATATAATTCTGAGTCAATCATGAAATTTTCTGCGTTCTTATAATATTTTCCCGCCTTAAAATAATTTATTAGTACTTATGGACTTTTTGAACTTTGGGGTCTTCTAAAAAAAGGCCAAGCCTTGGACTTTAGGGGACTTTTGATATATTGTAAGGCATGTAATTCTAAACCGATCCCAAAATTTTCAGCTTTCTCCGAATTTTGTCCGGGTTATTTGCTAATAATCCTGGGCTAAATGTGCTTGGTGCGTGCTCGGTAAGGGCCATTCATAGCCAAGTTCAGGGCACCTTGATTGTCTACATGAAGTAAGGTTGGTTCGGTCTTTCGCAAAGATCTAGAGTGCTAGAGTGCTATAGTGGATTGCCTTTAGGATCATTCCAGTAGAATTCACCAGATTAGAATTTAAGGGGTTTCGGCATCAACTAAAAAAATTGAAATAAACATATATGATTCCTACACATATTGAAAGACCAAAACCAAATTTAAAATATTTTTATTTTTCTCCATTAATTTAATCGGGGGAGTTCTCAAATTTAGTTAATTTTTTAATTTTTGTGTATTTTCAGTTGCCATATCTAAAAATAAAGTAAAGTTAAAATCAGTAATTTTTCTTACAAATAGCCCCTGTTAGTGTGATCATCAACATCGAATTTCATTATAATGTTTAGCCTAGTTTTCAAGGGAAAAATAAATCAATTTGCCACTTTTTTCATTTTGGATGCTCTGTAGTTTCAGTACGGATACAAAAATAATGTTAAATATACCATTGTACACTCTATTTGGTTGGTTTACCCTACGGCTCAAGCAACTAGCCGGTGTACAAAGTAATACAAACAGGATGTAGCACCCTCAGATGAGGAGGCCACAATTAATACAAGGAAAATACAAAAAAAAGGGAAACAACAAGAGTGAGTGCTCC
>CABFWB010006694.1:0-30853 GCA_902151455.1 Timema bartmani
GAGATAGGCCTATTCGTCACATATTGTTCTATCGGCTCCACTGCAAATATCATTTGTTGTATTTTTTTAACCTTTGCATTTAGTTTAAATTTGTGCACCAGCCTTTGTCTATGAGAGAACAAGGGGGTGGTACAACATGTTGCAATGTTACACATGGAAACAGATTACGTTGAATAGCTTGTAGAATATTAACTTTCTTAACCTAAGAAACATCTCTAATCTCGCTAATAGACTGGTTTCAACTGTCATTTTGCACAAATCAGGAATGACAAAGTCAAAAATAATTATTTTAAAAAACTCTTTCCATCGTGAACGATAGTTTCCCCAACTACTACACGCAAGGGGCGTCATATAGTCTGGATAGACTCGCAGGAGTGAGTGGTTTGAATCCCGGAAGACTGGGTGGCGCGTCGGAGTGAAGTTATATTCAAGGTAGCTTACATCTATTGACTGTAACTACACAAGAGGGACTCATCTCGTCAGAAACCATGAGATACAAAGTTCGTCTAGCAAGTCTTTTTGTTGATAGTTGTCTACGAACTCCTCAGCTCTCTCTGCCCTAGAGCAGGGCTTCTCTTCAACCTGGGGGGAGCGGTGATGGAAGCTCCAGCTCTATTCTAGAGACAGCCAATCAGTTGACGAGGATAGCCGCTTAGGTGGTCACATGGTCCAAGAAGTCACTTTCACAATATACGATGACCGGGAGCTTTGGGTTTGAATCCTGGTCAGGTGTACTGAGGGTGGTTTTCCACTTCTCTTCCACCCAAGTTCGGGCACATTTCATCTAAATACAAACTTTCTTCTAACAAATTAGCGTGATTAGTACACAGGTATTTAACCCGAATGGGCAGTAATTCGTGGTGACAAAATGTTTTTACTTGGATCCACTGGTTATTGCTTGAGACTCGTTGCTTCAGGTATTTTCATCAAGCCAGTAAGGTCTATCAATCTCATGATGGTCTCTCGTAGACAGGATATAACATAATAATTACAACATAACACATTTTCTTCCAAGGACGGGTTCAAGTCTGGGTTAGCATGTTAGAGTAATAAAAAATAAGATAATATTTTACACAATGCCATTAAATACACGTAGCCTTTAAGAAAAATAATATAAAGTATTTATCTCGCAATTAATGGTGGGCTATGTTAATTAATTTTAAAAACAATTGTGAACTACGTTGAATCATTTGTGAGCTGACAATGTGGGATAACGTGTGTGTGTGTGTGTGTGTGCGCGTGCATGCGTGTGTGAGTGTGTGTGTGTGCGCGCGCGCGCGGGTGTGTCTGTGCGCGTGTGAGTGTGTTTGTGTGTGTATGTATGTGTGTGTGTGTGTGTGTGTGTGTAGAGTATACATACTGTGTATTACATAACATTGACATTCAGACTCTGTTTATTGAGGGATAAAATCTCCAGTTTTTTTATTCCAAAACAGATAAAAAATAGTTCCGAAGGCCACAGAGAATTAATACTTGAAACAGGTAAAACCTCATACCAATGAACATAACAAGACTCTGAAGGAATCATATATTCTCCGTTCTAGTTCTGTTCAGAGCACAGCTCCGTTTCAATCAAGAGATCAACGCCATTTTGGAATTAATTGGATGAGTATTTATTCACCTAATGTAAGCGTTTTTATGTATATTTACCGTAGGTGGGAGAATTAATAAGAGAAGTATCCTTGAATTATATATTTGAGTGATTTTATAACCTTAATGGTAATTAATAGTGGTTTAGTTCAACATAATTAATAGATAAATTCACAAACTTGACCACAGACTATTAATTTATCACTCAACTGATTAGTGACTCACACCGTAGTAATAAATGAATATTGTGACAGAGAAAAAAAATCTCAAATTAATGAAACTGTGGATTTACTGTGACAAATATTCAGAAAATAAAAAGTCTTTTTTAAGATGCTGACTTGAATTTATGTGTGTTCTTGCACTCTTCAAAGCCTAAATATTTCGGAGGATTTTTACCAAGCTCGTTTTTCTAAATATTTTTAATTTAGACATTTTTGTGAACTTTATACCTATGATTAAAAATATAATTATTACTTTATAAAAATGTAAAAAAACTAGTCATTTTTTCACATTAATTACATTAAATTCACGCCTTTAAAATCACACCAAATCGCTTCTGGTTTTTCTAACATTCGTTTTTATAAGTAATTTCCAGCAGTGATTAATATATCTTACATCTTAATTTGGCCTCAAGGCCACCGTTAATATTTATATAATTATGTAACTGTAAAAGTCCGAAGACCGGTAGATGTTAGAATTTACCGGTATATCCTAACATTTACCGATATTTGTTGGTAAAAGTCCGAAATATCTTAGAGAATGTTTACATTTTGTGTTTTAACCATCTCTAGATTCAGATGGGAGAGGATCACCACTCAAAAGTACACCAATAATCTAGCCTAACCTAACCTAACCTAACCTAATCCAACCTTTAGGTCAAAATTCACTATACAGCTATGTTAAGAGACAATACACTATTGAGTTGGACATGTAAATTCGTTAACTCCCCATTATGACGACTTCGTGTGTACAGAACAAAGTCGATGAATACATTTAATTTTATAAACATAAACAAATTTCCACAATAATTGGTGAACAGTTGTTTTTGTTTTGTTTCAGTAGGCTATATATCGTTTTTTTTTTAATTTTACTGTGGCAATTTTTTATTCTTTTTATTTTGAAAATTTGTTTATGTATAAAAGTGAAAATGTAATTTAAATATTTGTAATATAATATTTAAAATGATATGTTTAATTAGTGAAGAAAGTCTCCATTGTATATAAATTGTTCGTTCAAAATATGGAAACCAGTATAGAACATTCGGAAATTACAAGTCAACCATAATTAAGACAAGTTAATGTTATTAACTGAGATTGTGGTAACTATTTGTCTGTAGACTGGTTTTATGTTGAATATAATTATGTTAATGAAGGTTGAGTGATCGTAATAGTAATTAAAGAAACACATGATCTGAGGCTTGATATAGTCAATTTTCTCAATAAACTCACATTTGACTCATGCTACCATAAGTTTGACTATATTTAGGACAGTCGTAGAGGGTTAAAAGCTTCTAAAGGGACATTCCTGCAAGGTTAAAAGGGAAAAAAGTTAATCTAATAATAAAATTATATAAAATGGTAAAAGGGATACTAACTTAAAAATAAAAATGTGCATAAGAGATAAAAAGGGTAAAAATGTCAAAAGGGCAAAAAGGGTCAAAATATCAAATTAAACCAAACGGGTAAAAGGCTCAAAAGCTAAAAAGGGCCAAAAGCTATTAAAATGGCGGAAAGCTTGCACGGGGTAAAAGGATTAAAAAGGTTAAAAATGCTAGTAAGTGTCAAAAGGGCAAAAGTTCCAAAAGGGCTAAATGGGTTAAAATAAGGTAATAGTGCAAAAATTGTAAACGGGTAGACGGGGTAGAGACGGTATGGAAAAAATGTATAAGGTTTACTTCTTACCCTTTTGCCCCTTTTACACTTTTTACAACGTTTTACCATTTTTTAACCTAAATTAACACATTTTCCTTTATTGGCCTTTTTACCCTTATTAGTAGCCATTTTTATCCTTTATTTGAGTAGATTTGTTTTTTTTATCCGTTTTACCCTTTTTGATCTTTTTTTAAAAATTGGTTGACCTAATTTTTGCAATACTTTTTGTTTGGCTTATGGAAGGCTCCAAGTTAATATTAGCTCTCGATTATAGAGAGGTCTATCAACTATGTAACAATAACTATATTGATGTTCTATGTCGTTCTTTCGGGTACGTAGTCTAACACTACAACAGGACATAAGAGGAGAGACAGTGCTACCAACCCATATAGTAACAACATATTGGGACAGTAAACTAAATATGACATCAAATGTGAGGACGGTAAGCATTCATTTGGTGAGTTTGACGAGGAATGATGGAATTTACATGTGTGTATCGTATTAATTTAATGTTTTATCTGGTATGTAACCAATATAATACCAAGACTTATTTTCCTATGTTATATAGGATACGATGGATACAGAATTATCTTTCACTGGTAAGGAATTAGACGTTCTTCGCTTTCTTGGACTCGGTGAGGATAATGTGAGGGAGGCTGTTAGCTATCTAAAAGATTGGATCAGACTACAACCTCACCTTCCGGAATGTTCTGGTGAGTAATGTGTTGAAACAACAATAATTATTTTACAAGCGCAACCATTTGTACCATGTGCTCGAACAATATTGAATATATTTCAAACACACAAAGTCAACTTTTAACGACTATTCTTTACCGATAGATATCCATTGGCAGTTTCAGAAACAAAGATGTTATGGAGAATTTGGGTATTGCGGAAAATGAGTCTGGAACGGACCAAGCAGACGGTGGACATGTACTACACTGTGAGGAACCTCATCCCTGAGTTCTTCGAGAACAGAAGACCCTGTCATCCTCCAGAAACAACAATTCTTAAAATACGTGTAAGTGCCACACATCTTTATAAAACACGTGTAGGTGCCACCTCTCTTTACAAAACACGTGTAGGTGCCACCTCTCTTTACAAAACACGTGTAGGTGCCACCCCTCTTTACAAAACACAGGTAGGTTCCACCCCTCTTTATAAAATATGTATATTTGTTCTTCATGAACATTAGTCCTTCCTACTGAGAATTCACGCCACCACTTCGTCACATTTTGTCGATACATAATGCCACCATAAAACAACATACATTTGTTTGAGAATTTCCGTTGGTTGTTTATCTTCTGCTTTCAGAAAACGAATCATGGAACGAACTTTACATTTGGTGGGATCTTGGATTGGCTTTGCCATTTTAATAACGTGTCGCTCGAACAAAAACTATTCTCGTAGTGCCAAACCAAAGCGAAAGAAAATCCAAAAGGATACAGGTCGACGCCAGTCTACACACAATCTAAACTGCCCTTAGCGGTGGCATCAACACGATGTATCTTTGCTTTACGGACACGCCTCGTACATTATTTGCAGGGTTGGATGTCCGTGAAGAATTATGATCATTTTATTTGAAATGTTTTTTTTTTCAGCCAAATGATCCCTATGCCCGGTGTAACGGATAAGTTTACGCAAACTGTAATCAGCCGCTATGTTGGCACGGAAGACCAGCATTACGACCTCAACCAATTCATAAAAATGGCCGTCATGATTGGTGAACTCCTGCTCATAGATTCCTGCTCTCTGGATTTCCATGCGGTGGTTGATTTGAATAACTACTCTTTGGGCGTCATCAAGCAATTCACACCGGTCATTCTCAAGAAGATTCAAGTACTGATTACGGTAGGTAGACGAATTTACATCTTCGTAAGACAGTGAAATAGTTGACTTTGAACAATATTTTTTAGACGCTGTGCATGGTCTAATAAATTACTACGTGTAATTAAGGCTATGCTATCTAGACATTTGACACTATGCTAAAAAAAATCCCTATAAACTCAATTATGTTCTAAGCCCCAAATTGGAACTCGAACTGGCCAACCTCATTTGTCGGTATTTGGGAGGTCGAGCTTTGTAGCATAGTCAGTTATGTCAGCCTATTTCGCTCCGAAACTAGAATACAATCGATTGTACTTATCAATGAAACTAGATTAGTCGTTTGATTTGTTTCTGATATATTTTGTCGGTAGCCCCCCACTGCCCCTCGCCCCACGCGCCAATCTGTCAATAATGACCTATTGGGTTGAGTTCAGTATCGATAAATAATTGTTGGGTTCACTTATAGTCATTTATGGATGTTAACTAGAATATAGAGAGTGTAATGTTGGTTGAACAAGCTTAGATTTAAAGATATTTCAGAAATGTCCTGGCTTCTGTCAGTGTCCTACAGTGTAAAGATCCTGGCTTCTGTCAGTGTCCTACAGTGTAAAGGGCCTCTCTTCTGTCAGTGTCCTACAGTGTAAAGGTCCTCGCTTCTGTCAGTGTCCTACAGTGTAAAGGGCCTCACTTCTGTCAGTGTCCTACAGTGTAAAGGGCCTCTCTTCTGTCAGTGTCCTACAGTGTAAAGGGCCTCACTTCTGCCAGTGTTCTACAGTGTAAAGGGCCTCGCTTCTGCCAGTGTCCTAAAGTGTAAAGGTCCTCACTTATGTCAGTGTCCTACAGTGTAAAGGTCCTGGCTTCTGCCAGTGTCCTACAGTGTAAAGGTCCTCACTTCTGTCAGTGCCCTACAGTGTAAAGATCCTGGCTTCTGCCAGTGTCCTACAGTGTAAAGGTCCTCACTTCTGCCAGTGTCCTATAGTGTAAAGGGCCTCGCTTCTGCCAGTGTCCTACAGTGTAAAGGTTCTCACTTCTGGCAGTGTCCTACAAAGTAAAGGTCCTGGCTTCTGCCAGTGTCCTACAGTGTAAAGGTCCTCATTTGACGTAGAACGGATGTTAAGTTTCTAACTCGCTGACGATGGTGCATATCGTGCCGACTATAACTTGACTCAGGAACTACTAGACTCACGAGTATTTTGTGCGACATGCTATCCTCCATGGAGTGCTTTCATTCCACACCATGGATATTCGTTGGTCAGTCAGTGTTAGCTCACAAAGCACTAGTAGACAGATCCTTACTTCGACTCTCCAGTCCTCTCTTCCCTCGATAATAGACAAAACTAAGAGTTTTTATATCCCAAAATAGCTTGCTCCCGTTTGGCTCGGCAACTGGGCCGAATTGAACTATAAAGGGTTCTGATTTAGGACTATCGTGGCTGACACATTAACATCAACTCAGCGGTTGGATCGGGACCACACATATTAGAGCATCGGGTGCATGTGCTAGAGGGAAACCGACGTGCCTAGGGTACCGGGTTCGAGTCTGTAAGGAGTGTCGTGAGCGGTGTGAGTCGAGCCAGTCGTTAAGTATTCCTCACTTAACTCACGAGCTCATACGTCAAAGTTCTCATATATTTTTATTACATATTTTAACATCACATTTTTGTATTAACTCTTAGTGCTACCAATAAATTCAAAAAACATAGACATCAGTATATTTTTCAAACCCAACCATCTATTTTGATACCGTCCCTGCCCTTCCCCCAAGCTATCCTGACAGATTAGGCCACGGAAAAGAGGGTGGCACCAGTTCAATAAGATATTTAAAAGCTCTGAAGAAAGGATACTATTTAATAAAAATAAGAACGCCAACTATTTTTAACTATCCTTAACAGAAGGCTATGATTTGCAAATAAAATGTGTATAAAAATAGACTTAAATTATTTTGTATTCATCTATTTTTTCAGAAAGCTTATCCACTTAGATTGAAATCGATTCAACTAGTAAATGCCCCTGCTTTTGTTGACAAACTTGTCACTGTGCTGAAAATGGTGCTTAATCCGAAGCTGTTCAAAAGGGTAACTTAATTACTGTTAATGCTTTTATTTAGCTTTCATGAAGCCATTTTCGTAAGAGTTTAGTATCCGACATAATCATAAATTAGTCATTATAATAAAGAATATATTGATTCACTCGACGATATATATTATAATATTTCAGATAATCGTCCACACATCCGGCCTTGGTTCTCTCCATGATCACATCTCCCCTAAATATCTACCCTTGGAGATACGGGGGAGAGTTGGGGCCATCACAGGATATCTGGAGTGAGTTCTATGTAGCAATATGGATTATATAGTGGTTATAAAATTACATGAACCAAATATATATGTATGTATTTATCAGAAGAAGCATAGAATCATTAATTTTTTACAAATTTTAGAAGTTATCTGAATACTTGTGTCTGTAGATTTGTGGACGAAGGACCTTATCTTCAAACGTGACTGGTTCTTGGAACAAGAGAACATCAGCAGCGATGAAGAGAAAAGACCTGGGAAACCTTTGGACCAGAGTGAACTGTTCGGGATGGAAGGATCCTTCATGAAACTCTCTGTTGATTGAATATCCTGAGGACATGAGGGAAGGACATGAGTGAAGGACATGAAGGGAGAAGATAATTAATTTAAATATAATATTGCTGGTATATTTTCCCTCCTTTTTATAAAATATTATAGGCTATTAATACGAACTTCACAACTTTGGACGGGTAGGACGGGGTTTGATTCCCCAAAATTATGACAGAAGTTCCTCACAAATAGTGTTTGCTCTTAATTATATCTAGTGCGCTTGAAATTATTTTAATCCAAACCTAATAAGCTCCATGTTCTTTAAATTTGTTTACTAACCATTTATTTAAACCAATCTTTTTTTTTTACCCTTCATTTCCTACAGTCCTTCTAATAATGTGTTTAGCAAATATTCTTTATATTATATTTATTTGAATGCTGTGAGATTTGATTATTATAAATTGTACTGTCTGCTAACATAACAAAAGTTTTTTTAAATCTAATTATTTTTTAATTGTTGCGTTTAACACTAAGGAGTGAATCTAAGTCATGCTTTTTTATCCAAACGCACACTCATAAAATTGAAGGGGTTATTGAAAAACTGTAATGATGAATCACATGTGATAAACCACCTTCCATCCACCAGAGTGAGGTTTCAAATCTCCCACCTTCCATCCACCAGAGTGAGGTTTCAAATCTCTCACCTTCCATTCACCAGAGCGAGGTTTCAAATCTCCCACCTTCCATCCACCAGAGTGAGGTTTCAAATCTCCCACCTTCCATTCACCAGAGTTAGGTTTCAAATCTCCCACCTTCCATCCACCAGAGTGAGGTTTCAAATCTCCCACCTTCCATCCACCAGAGTGAAGTTTCAAATCTCCCACCTTCCATCTACCAGATCGAGGTTTCAAATCTCCCACCATCCACCCGCCAAATCAAGGTTTCAAATCTCCCACCTTCCATTCACCAGTAGATCAGTTTACTGTGAGTCTGACGCCCTACAACACGTAGCCACAAGTCAAAGGGATTAAATATAAGGCGTTTACGAAAATGTATCTCTTGTTTATTTAATTAAATACTTGGGTATTTCCTATGAGTTTGTTTATTCAATTTAAAAAAAATTATACTTGAAATGTAAGATACATTTTATCTAACTCCATTACTATGAACCAAAAATTAGTAAAAATATATTTTTCATACAAATTTGTTGAAATAAACGTCAATATCAGTAAGGTTTTTAAAAAATACCCCTGTTTGTCTTTTACAGTCATTTTCATAGGAAAATTCTTTTAGCAAATACTTTTTTTTTTTGCTGCTAGCATTGATTACATTTGACTGTATTATTATTGTTATTTTATACGCATTGATAATATTTATCAAAAAGTGACTGCTGTCGGTATATTACAAGGCTTAACGTATGAATACGTGAAAGAGATATAGTGACAGCCCTTGCTATGAGAATCGGACTGTAAGTATGTGTGTGAAAAGATGGCTGGTCCGTATGTTCTAGTGTGTTTGTGTATGTGGGTCCTGCCATGGTAGAGAGCACTAAGATACTAGTCTGGTGCACTGATCACCGGTGAGCAAAGCTGGAATACTCAGGGATACGGAAATAAATACGAACTTAACCTAAGACCACAAATCTACAAGAAGTTAAACAGTTTAGAAAGTCATCCTGTGAATGATTCCCTGATGAGGTTCAATTCGCTAATGCCCGAGAGCTTGTCTTAATAACAATGATCATATGAGTCTCTACCAGGAAGTCCCGTTGTCTGATGACCCTTGTCGCGATATGACGGTGATGCAAGTCCACAGGTACGAAACATTACGTTACGTCATTGTTTGGGTTTAAAAATGGGGGTTGGGGGGAACCTCGTCCTCATCGGAAGAAAGTGAAAGTAGGAGAAAGTGACCACCGGTGAGTATGTTTGTAAGTTTGGAACCGTCAGGGGGACAGTGCCAGGACTACGAGGGTGAAGTTAGGGACTCCTGATCAGAAGAAACTGTACAGTGAACCAGCAGGACACTGCCAGGACTACGAGGGTGAAGTTAGGGACTCCTGATCAGAAGAAACTGTACAGTGAACCAGCAGGACACTGCCAGGACGACGAGGGTGAAGTTAGGGACTCCTGATCAGAGGAAACTGTGCAGTGAACCAAGCAGGACACTGCCAGGACGACGAGGGTGAAGTTAGGGACTCCTGACCAGAGTAAACTGTGCAGTGAACCAGCAGGACACCGCCAGGACAAGGAGACACTAGTCATGTCTTACACTCTCAATGTCGTGAGTACTAGAAGTAACGAGTGTTTCATGTTCCTATAGCTAGATAACACATGAGGGAACAGGATTAGGAGGGTGAATAGTGCGAGTAAAATTAATCAGTGCAATTAAAGTTTAACTATTATCCACTATATGACTCTATTGTCGAATACATTAGCGTGAAAAGAAGGTGGTAAAGCAAATTAGCTATCACTCCTAATTCCCCTGACCGAGATCTGAACCTTAGCTTCTCCTTTGCTCGCAATCCAGTATACTGCGAGCAAGACTTCCTAGAATTTGTCATCATTAGTGCATGTTGGACCATTCCGTAGCTGATTATCCTTAACATCACATTGACTTGCCGAAGTAACTACAAGTCAATATTCATGAAAAGAACCTTATCTGACAGCTAGAACAGTTACTAGATCTACTTTCATAGGAAGAACCTTATCTGATAGCTAGAACAGTTACAAGAACAGTTACTAGATCTACTTTCATAGGAAGGACCTTATCTGACAGCTAGAACAGTTACTAGATCTACTTTCATAGGAACAACCTTATCTGACAGCTAGAACAGTTACTAGATCTACTTTCATAGGAAGAACCTTATCTGAAAACTAGAACAGTTACTAAATCTACTTTCATAAGAAGAACCTTATCTGACAGTTAGACCAGTTACTAGATCTACTTTCATAGGAAGAACCTTATCTGACAGCTAGAACAGCTACTAGATCTACTTTCATAGGAAGAACCTTATCTGACAGCTTGAACAACTACTAGATCTACTTTCATAGGAAAAATCTTATTTAATAGCTAGGACAGTCACTCGATCTACTTTCACGTATTCATACATCAAGTCATATGATCTGCAGCTGTCAACTTTGATAGATATTATCAATACATATAAAATAACGTTAGTAAAAGTGTAAAATGCTAGCAGTGTTGACCGTAAAGAACTGCTTTGTACGGAAGAGAACGCGACTATATAGGAACAAACAGATTTGTCCAAACCAAATCAAATATTTCTCCATTAGATAACGTTTAGTTTAAATCTCCACACTTGGTGGTATCAACAGTTGTTGAATATATGCTATACTGATTCATTTAAATGGCTATGTTAGAATTTCACTGTGATGTTGACAGATGTTGAAGAGCGGTTGATATTTACTACTAGCAGAAGTTAAATTAAGCGTGTCTATTAAAGCAGTGTTTTGTTTAGTCGTCACACTCCAAAGATGCACGCGCAGCTTAACTACCTTCTACATACATCCCACCTTTGTGTCTCCCGTATAAATAACATTGTTTGACGTCCTGATGTGACGGACACAAGTGTGACCATGCCCTTAAGGGCCCTAATCTCACCCGATCAACCGGGAAATCAGAGATTACTGAAACGAGGAAACGAGCCTAGGCATTCTCAACTTGGCAACAGTGGAAGTGGGATCTTGTCTACCCGGGCTCTTAGTGACGTCACACAAGCACCAGTGCAGTGCTACTCTGGAACCGGTCGTACGTCGCCTCGGGCTACCCTAGCAAACCATGACCTGCCTCAAGATTAACCTGTTTGGCAGGAAAGGAGGCATTACGTGAGAGAACTCTTTTTGTATTGTTCTCTTTGTGTGATAAACTCTCGCTTTCTCGATTTCTCTCTCTGGAGGTGACATGTTTTCCAATTAAGGTGGCAGTGGCAGTTAAGTCCCCGTCTATGTTTTCTAATGTTCGTATAGGATAGGTATTATTATTAGTTCTGTGAACAGTAGACCTCGCTGCCTCCGTTTTAAAATTTTCTAAGTACGGGCATTCAACCATCAACATTTTACAGCACTAATTTAACAAGTGTATAATTGTAAGGTACAAACAGTAATTCAATTATTTCAAATCATTACAGTTCGCGAGCTTAAAGGGGGGCCAAAATTACTATTTTATATTCTGAAAATGGAAAAATGACACCTGGACACGGGAATCGAACCCCGGGGACCTCTGGCTTAGTACGTCAATGCTTTGACCACTGAGCTATCCAGGAGTCGTCCCGTACTCTTAAAATGTGATTGAAGAATGAGCATAAGCACGGGATTATTGGCGTATTAAGCCAAAGGTCCCGGGTTCGATTCCCGTTTCCAGGTGTCATTTTTCCATTTTCAGAATATGGTATCTAGATGTGGCTAAATCCGTATTTAAACATAATATATAATAGCGTTGGCTATTTGATTCTTATTGCAATTTATGTTTCTCCTGTCCCATTGTTAAGATAAAGTAATTTATGGGACTGACATTTGGTATAACCAGACATGCATATGAGCTGTATGAAATGAAATATTTATAATATGTTAGATACAAATAATTTTTAATGTGCAAGCAGTTTTTAAAAGGGTAGAAATACATATTTTTAATAATATGTAACTACTCTTCTTTTTATACCCCAATAGTTGGTTTTTATCTCATGTTGTCTCAATGCCGTTATTAAGAATTATTCATTTGTTTTTTTTAGTCTAACTCTACTCATTAATTTTATTAATCGGACCGAATTGATCATTGCAAAGCTATAGACTAAATGATTCATTAAAATATAGTATTATTAGATATAATCTTATGTCTTATGAGTACTGAAGTTTTTCTAACATAAAACTCATCTAAAGATTATATTAATTTTTCCTGTTTATTGAACTTGGCTAAAAAGCAACGCTTACCAAAACCAATAAAACGAAACCAACGGGCAAAATCGTCCCAAAATTGGTATCAACTTAAAATGATGAAAGATTGTTTATTTACAAAGTCTAGTCTCTATGTATATTTTCCTAGTTTTTGACCAAAATTAATATAATATCGCTCCAGTAGTTACGTTTATTTTAATTTTCTACAGTTGGTAATTTCATTATATCAACAGTTGTTGTCTTGAGTAGGTCTACAGTGAACTTTTATTAAAAACACCATAGATGATTATAAAAGTCCACTGTGCTCATGACAAATATTCAACAACTGTTGATATAAACAAATGAAGAACATTAAAATTAACTTCTCTACTGGAGCTATATTTTGTCTATTTTGTCCAGAAACGTTTTTTCTGTTATAAAATCTGTAAACATTCTGACCTCACCTTGTTGTCCCCCCTCTAACCCCTGAGACGCTGTTTCCCTTATGGGTGCTAACATCACACGATAGTGACATGGTGAGGATGTGTGTGTAGCGTTCTGAGGAACCACTGCTAAGAGCGACGGAGGAAGACGTTCAGTACATCCTGGACTCTTTCGGGCTCAAACCTCAGACCATCATCAACGCTGTGGAACATCTGCAGGAGTGGATGAGACTACAGCCCCATCTTCCTAAAGTATCAGGTGAACATACAGATGTTGTATTACCTACATCTTCCTAAAGTATCAGGTGAACATACAGATGTTGTATTACCTACATCTTCCTAAAGTATCAGAATGAACATACAGCTGTTGTATTACCTACATCTTCCTAAAGTATCAGGCGAACATACAGCTGTTGTATTACCTACATCTTCCTAAAGTATCAGATGAACATACAGATGTTGTATTACCTACATCTTCCTAAAGTATCAGGTGAACATACTGATGTTGTATTACCTACATCTTCCTAAATTATCAGGCGAACATACAGCTGTTGTATTACCTACATCTTCCTAAAGTATCAGGCGAACATACAGATGTCATATTACCTACATATTCCTAAAGTATCAGGTGAACATACAGCTGTCATACTACCTACATATTCCTAAAGTATCAGGTAAACATACAGCTGTCATATTACCTACATCTTCTTAAAGTATCAGGTGAAAATACAGTTGTTGTATTACCTACATCTTCCTAAAGTGTCATGTGAACATACAGCTGCTGTATTACCTAGATCTTCCTAAAGTATCAGGTGAACATAACAACTACCATATTTCTAGCAATTAGGTATACTGACTGCTCTTGTGGTCTTGTGCTGCACATCCCCGATCTCTACTAATCAGTGTTAATATCAGATGTTTTTATTTGTTTTTAGTAAAATTAGTTCTAACCACCTCTTAAATACATGTTTTCCTGCTCAGATCCGGAACTCCTATGCCGTATTTGGTTCCGGCGCAAGACGAGTATGGAGCTGGCCAAACAGGTTATCGACATGTACTACACGATGAGGACCTTGACCCCTGAGTTCCTAACAGACAGAGACCCTACCAGTCGACACATGCAGGAGGCCATGAAGTACATGTGAGTACAACACACTTGCAGGAGAACGTGAAGTACATGTGAGTATATGACCACCCCCCACCCCACCCCAGGGCCTCGCTACCCACCTACTCACTCGCATCTCGCAGAACGATGTTTTTAGTTTGTTTAAGTTGACACTTCCTCTCAGTAAATATCTACAAACTGTAAACATAGACCTCAGCTTAGCAGTTCAGTCTGCAATGAATGTGAAAATCTCCCTTGAGAAAATGTGAGAGTAGGTTGAAGTAATTTTTTCTGCCTTGTACCAAAGTGTTGAATGTATCTAAATGAACTAAATGTTCCTGTTGCAAAACCTCGAACTGTTGGTCTCCAGAGTAAGAGAACAAATGTTCCCCATCAGAGTCCAAAAGATTACTTTAGAATAGCGATTTTCATACCATTCTTGGATGAATTTATAACTTCTCTCAATGATACGTTTATCACTCACAAAGACACATTGCAACCATTTCAACCACTTGTTTATCAGAGTGAACCAACTGATGTGGTGATGTCCGAGGTAGTAAAAGATGTTCAGAAATTGGTTCAATTTTACGATCTTCCCAGTCCAACAATATTGGAGGGGAACTGACACTGTGGCACCAGTTCATTGAGTCATCACATAAAAAGCCTCGAAATGCAATTTAAATGTGAATTTATTTCCTGTCATACATGAACTTCTCATAATAATGGCTACAATTCCCGCAACAACGTGCACAAATGAACGTCCTTTCTCGTCCCTAAAGCTGTTGAAATCATACCTGAGGAACTCTACAAGTGAAGACAGACTTAATGGGCTTCATTTACATACATCCAGAGGTGTCAGTTAGGTAGGATGAAGCTTTCTATCAAGCCAAGGAAAATGAACATAAGACTAAAGTGAATTATTTCAAAAGTTATTTTGTGAGTTAAGAGTGAATGCATGTTGCTTATTTGAATTTTCAAATTTTAGTTCATAAAAAAAACTTATAAATCAAATTTCCAAAATACAATTTATTGAAACTTGCATGTTTGTATATTCTAACAGTATGGATTAAAAAAATTTGTTTACAAGCATCTTGTTCATAAAAACTTAATAGCTATATTAATTGCAGAAAAATTACCATTTTTAGAAATTTTAAATTATTTTGTATATCATTGTATTTATTTTGATGGATTTGCATTTTGCAGTACTTACATTTTCAAATGTTCCCGCAGGAAAAAAGCAATGGTATCTCGTTTAATTGGTCATTGAAACTAACACCGCCCTCCCTTCACAAACGAATCCTGGCTGCGCCAGTGAGTCAGGTGAAACTCGTTGATCGAGACTTAAGGACTCAGCCAAGCATAGTAATCAGAGATTTTTTTTTACTTTCAATAAACTATCAAGTCTCTAAAATGATCAATAATATCAAATTAAATGTGTCCAAGAAACTTTAAGGTTTCCCATGTACAAGCATTGCCAAGGCTAAAGAGCTCCTGAACTGAGACCTAATAACCCAGCTGGTTCCCCGTGATCGTCTAGTAATAGGGTAACAGAGGTAAGGAGGTAGCGAGATATGTGACCCTCGCTCCTGCACTGAGACCTAATAACCCGGCTGGTTCCCCGTGATCAGTCTAGTAATAGGGTAACAGAGGTAAGGAGGTAGCGAGGTCTGTGACTCCAAGCTTCTGCACTGAGACCTAATAACCCGGCTGGTTCCCCGTGATCGTCTAGTAATAGGGTAACAAAGGTAAGGAGGTAGCGAGATCTGTGACTCCAAGCTTCTGCACTGAGAGCTAATAACCCGGCTGGTTCCCCGTGATCGTCTAGTAATAGGGAACAGAGGTAAGGAGGTAGCGAGATATGTGACCCTCGCTCCTGCACTGAGACCTAATAACCCGGCTGGTTCCCCGTGATCAGTCTAGTAATAGGGTAACAGAGGTAAGAAGGTAGGTTTGAGAAATACTATAACATTAATTTGTTTAATTTCAATATTTAAAAATATTCCCATTGGAGCTTGGTATGTTTGATTGCCAATGTATTTAGTTAAGAGTGTGATTTAAATTTGTAGTTTGATTAATATGTACTACTGTTTTATTTTGTTTTTTTTTTTGTTTTTTTGCTATTCCTATTCTTGTTTTTAGTATTTAGTTAAATAAGAACTGTATTTACAAAGATGAATAAGGATTTATTACTTGCTGTTTAGTTCTTAAAATGCCCTTGGAAAAATAAATACTAAAATTAGTACCTGACAAATTATTTATGATACGTGAACGCACAAAACTAAGTTTTGATGTTTTGAGCTAACTAAATCTGTATTTATTTTCTGAACACCATGGTATGTAACGGCAATATATAGACCAGGACGAGGAGCGTAGTTATAGAAGAAGGGCACCTGCATCAAAGTAAGGAGATGAATCAAAGTGACAAACCGTTTCTATATTTCACCTAACTCTACCTCTCAGGCAGTTCGTGACGATGCCAGCCCTGACCGAGGATCGCATGAGGATCTGCATCTCCAGGTTCACGGGCACTCACCCCTCGCAGTACGACACTAACCTGATGTTCAAGGTCATGCTGATGACCTGTGACGTCAGGCTCAGGAGCTGTTTCTGTCTTGGAGAGCACATCATCTTGGACATGAAGAACTGCCAGCTGAGTTTAATCAGGACCATCACGCCGGTCCTGCTCAAGAAGTTCAACGTCTGCATCATGGTCAGTCCCTCACCCTACCTCACACAAGTCTCCTGTATACACAGGGGACCATTGTGCACAGTAAGTCCTCGGAAAATACGGATTTGTCAGTTCAGGCAATATACTTATTACTCCTAGACCACGCATGTCTAGTCATGTCCCTGACACTAACAGGACAAACTTTGCTACATTCACAGTGACATCAGTTCAGGCAATATACTTATTACTCCTAGACCACGCATGTCTAGTCATGTCCCTGACACTAACAGGACAAACATATCTCTGACCTTTCACTAGCAAGGACTGATGGGAAAGTGTTTGTTCCTAAATAGTTTTTCATTCTAACTCAACACAAATTCTGGTACACTTCCTATTAATCCTACCGCCTCATTCCTACCACCATTAGTATAAATAACTATTATATTTGAATTGCAGAAAGGCTTCGTGTCAAGGATCAAGTCCATTCATTTCGTCAATGTTCCGCCTTTCATCGACCTCTTCGTGGGACTAGTGAAGTCCGTGTTCTCGTCCAAGATGGCAAGCAGAGTGAGTTTCTGACGGTCTTTTCGTGGTATTGTTCTCAGATCTAGTCGTCTGACAAACTTTAAAAAAATCAAACAAAACAATTAGTTTCAGTTGTATCTGATTGGAGCAAATAAGTGTCAACAAAACTGTGCTAATTTAAATTATCTGTGTCACACATTTCAATAAAACTTGAACAATTTATGATGGTTGATTAGTTTTAAACAGACAATAAATCTTTAACCGATTTTTTTTAAATAATAAAACTATTTCAAATTTCGTTGAATTAATATTGAACAATAGATTCGAACAATAAAACTTAAACAAATTTCGCTGGACAGTAAATCATTAACAAATACTATTGAACATTAAACTTTAAACAAATTGCATTGGACAGTAAATGTTGAACACCTTTCAATGGACAATAAACCTTGAACATGTTTCGTTGAAAAATAAACCCTTAAATCTAAATAATTTTCAAAAATTAATCAACACATCAAATGTAGATTTAGCAAATCATTGAATTCCCTTTCAGACAAACACACGGAGGCTGAACAATGTTCGTTCTAGTCATTTCGACAAGATAGATTTTCTTATCTGATATTTCTAATGAACATTATTGTTATTGTTGTTTATTTTGCCTGCCTTATTCAAGACGTCAGCTCAGATAGATGCTGTGGATTATATAATATTCTAAGAAATGTATCACAAAGATAAATCAAAGTGTTTTTACTTCACGAATTGGTTCAGTGTTGATTGTTGAATAAATAACAAATACTACAGTGAGTGTGTATACGCGTCAGAGGAAAAGTGTTATCAGTAGATAAACAAGAGACCTCGCAAGGGGGAACTGCTCATTTCCTTCCCTCTCTTTCTATTCCGTACATTGGTGCCTAAGTGCGATAGTGCTTAGACTGCTTAGGTGCGTCAAGTCAAGATGCAACCCACTTCACAAAATATCTTGTAATCCACCAAGTAGGCAACAGCAATTAAATATATATGGTCATTGTTTTAAAAGTCCCGGTGATTGTTTTCAGATCAAAATCCACTCTGACGGTTTTCAAACACTACACGACCATATCCCGGCCAAGTTACTGCCGAAAGATTACGGTGGTGAGGATGGAACCATGGACCAACATTGGGGCAAGTAACTGGCTGATAAAAATAGAACCAGGGGCTCTAGGGTGAATAAAGAGGAATATGTTGGAGAAACTCTAGCAGTTTATTCATCTTAGTATCAGTTATGTAAGCATGAATAGAAAGGGGTGCTCATGCGGATTATAATTATGGGAGCCCGGGTTCGGTCCCAATTGCCTCAATTGGGTGTGAAATTTTCCTAAATTTATAATCCACTGTTAAATGTTGCTGTTTAAGGTTAAGTCTAGCTATTTTATTTGGTCTATAAAGCTTGAGTTTCAAGTGTTGAAAGATTATGGAACCGCTTGAGGTTAAATCTTCATGGCAGACTTAAGTTTAATTATCTGCTGCATTATATACAGTTTGTATAGCGTTGTTTCTCTAGTTATTGACACAATATTTTATGTGCTACTTTGGCCTCACTTCTGGTGAACTAAAAATCACTTGAACAACCCTTTTTTTTCACCACTTGGGAAGGCACGAGGCTTCAACTATCTGATATTTTAACTAAGCCATGGGCGGTAGTCGTGCAAATCACAATATTATTGATGACTTAGCACCAGAGATGAATATAATGTACCAAAAGAACTGTATTTGGTGTTTGCTCTCAGATCGAATTGAGGAGTGAAATGCTTGGTGTTGATGATAGGAGACTGATCGTGTCGAGCCATTGTAGATGAGTGGCCAGCTCATTGTTCTGTTATTGTTACAGATAACTGGAAACAGAAGCTGGTGTCCCAACGAGATTGGTTCTTGGAACAGGAGAACATAAAGGTGGATGAGAGAAAGAGACCGGGGAGACCAGCAAACCACAGCGACCTTCTTGGGATAGAAGGATCCTTCAGGAAACTGGCCGTAGACTGATTCATCATCTTCAACTCATAGGATGACCTTTCGTCTGAAACCTTCTTGGGATAGAAGGATCCTTCAGGAAACTAGCCGTAGACTGATTCATCATCTTCAACTCATAGGATGACCTTTCATCTGCAACCTTCTTGGGATAGAAGGATCCTTCAGGAAAATAGCCGTAGACTGATTCATCATCTTCAACTCATAGGATTACCTTTCGTCTGCAACTTTCTTGGGATAGAAGGATCCTTCAGGAAACTGGCCGTGGATAGAATCGTTACTTCGACTCACAGTTGAACAGTTCCAAGACTTGAACTAATATGCCACTCTTAATAACATGTTAATCTTGTCAATGTTACCTTCTATCTATCTGGAAGATCAATCATACACCGAAAGTAAAAAAAACAAGATTCTCTCACAGTTTTTGTGTTCTAGATAATTAAAGCGTACTTTTTAAACACAGCTATATACCAACACACGATTTAAAAATTAACTTAACATAAAAAAGCTACATTTAGCACCAAACACGAGCATCTGTAATATCTGGGTAGTGGGATGAACCTATTCTTAAGTTTAAGTTTGTTTGTAAGTCGAATTCTGAAATAGCCGTGTTACTAAAAATTCTACATTAACTTTCTAATTAAACTAAGCAGTGTATTTTGACTCTTGAGACGGTCGAGCTTCTATAAGTATTTTACATTGCGGTCTAGTTTGGTGCCAGAACCAATAGGAACAATATGTTTATAAGAGAAATTCATGGTTCAGATATCAGTTTCTACAGCAGGCAATACATTCCACGGAACACATCCGGTTGGGAAAACAAAACTATCTTATTGTGGAAGCTACCAAATATCAAAATAAAAGTTCTAAATAATAATTATGTTGAAATATTTTTACCCTCTATTTCTTACAATCAACATTGAGTTGTGACGTTGTTTAGAGCATTGAGATGTTGCCTAGAGCGTTGGGATATTGTATAGATTGTTGAGATGTTGCCTAAAGCGTTGAGATGTTGTCTAGAGCATTGAGTCGCTGTTTTATCTTGGTGCGGGGTTTGACTGTCAACTGTTTCATTCTATTGCCACGCGCGCACAGCTTTGTATTGCCCGCCATTTAAAATTAAACGTCTTGCGTGTTATTATTTGATAATTTGAAATATCGTGTGAAAAGAAGTCACCAAAAATCTGTACCTGTGCTAAATAGTTTGACGTTCTATTTTAAAACACAATAGCATATTTTATTAAGTCCCATATATAAACAAACTGATAAAAACAAAATATAAAAATAGATCTAAACTAAAACCTCTTATTCATATTTATTTTAGCTATTATATGGCGTGAACCATAGTTTCAATTATCGACGGTAGGTAGTAGCAGAGAGGTACCTTATCAAGGATACAGTAAGACTCGTTGACCGAATAGTCTGATGCAGTTTTCTATTACACGTACGTGTGAAGGGTGAATCAATCAACTTTTGATGTTGGTTGTTGTGAGAAATTATTTGACCACGTGCATTTACAGCGTAGTTTCTCTTTATCCAACGTAAATTCATCTGGGTTTATATTAATCCAACCTTCTCAACTTTCTGTTCACCTGATTAAATTCACAATATAATTAATACCCTTTTATAACCACATCTTACTATCTGTTCAGGTTATACGCATTCATGATAATTTGTAGCGTTTATATAAGCTGCAACGTATAAATAACACTAGACGCAAGATTAATCCAAGCAATATCCCACCACAGCCATTGAAGTGACCGAAGAAACTCACCAGTGCCCCATTCTCTATTGTGTACGCCGCGCTCTCTCTCTCTCTCTCTCTCTCTCTCTGAGCAACGACCGACTATCGCGCACTTGTGGGTCAAACTGAAGGCACTAGAGCTGAAGGCACATTGAATGTACTTATGCAAAGGATGTCGGGAATAGTGATAATGTGTGACGTCATTGGTGCTACAGTGTTGAGCACGCCATAGCTTCTAGAAAGGTCTAGGTTTTGCTGGCCACATATGTTCCGTGTTCCGTTACCTCTTTTCTCTTGTTTTTTGTCATTACATCCCTTATGTCTGACCCCTAACACCCCCCACACGCCCTTTTGGGCTATGTTAGCAAATAAATACAGCTTGTACATCAACGATCAAGCCACTCTTGGCAGGATACCGTACTACGACTCATTTACGTGTCCCTAACAATGTAAGCTCTAAATTACTTTTCGGCATTTATATTTCTAAATTTCCTCTCTGCTTAAATCTCATCATTTAAATTTCTATATTCTTTTGAACCTTTTAAATATATTTTCAAAATATGAAGTCCTTTAAGCTAGAAATGTATTTAATATTTTTAATCGATTCTTTTTGGTCTTGCAAAATATTTAATTTATAATTTAAACTTAGGAAACATTTAATATGTTGATAGTACTTTTTTATATTTCTGATAGAATGAAATATTAGAGACGTAAATATTGAGATGTTTAACTTGACACTGTAATATTTATTATATTTAACATTTTAGAGTCCTTCCAGCTCAAGAAAGGGTTAGAACGTTTGGAAAGCTTATCTTTGAAGACCTTTTGAGTTTTGTAATACTTATTATGTTTAACATTTTAGAGTCCTTCCGGCTCAAGAAAAGGTTAGAACGTTTGGAACGTTTTTTTGGGGAGTCTTTAAACTTGTTAAATATTTAATATGGTCAAATTTTGATATCTTTTAGACATAGATAATATTTTGTAAGGTATGATTATCGGAGTCCTTTTTGACTAGTATAACAATGAATGGATTTAAATCATTAAGTCCTTTGGACTTGGGCAATATTTTTTATATTCACTTTGTAACACTTGAAGCCCTTGTAAACTTACGTATTGCTGATTCTTTTGATGGTCAAAACTCTTTTGACTCTAATAATATTTAATAAGTTTAAGGTCCTTACGTTGTTAGACTTGTGCAAGATGAAAAATACAATATGCTGAATCCTTTAAATTGCTGTAACTTACCATTTGATGTTTTGGATCCTCATCACTAATAATGTTGGATATAGTTTAAATACCTTTGTATAGTGCCGCTAATATTTGTTTTTATATACTATATATATATATATATTTATATTTGACTAATTTATAACTCTTGACTTACCTTTGTTTATAAATAAAACTTCACATTTAACTAGCTGCTGATATTTTTCTCCTCTCATTAAACTAAGTATTTACTTCACCAAATTGGAAATATCCTTTAGCTATTTTGTTGGTAAGTTCCCTTTTTTTGTCTTGTACCTTAATTGCTGAGTGGGTTGGCGATACCAGGATTGCATATATTATCTCATAATATATGTATTGGACGTCCTTTCGACTCCTCTGCAAATATCTTATCCTTATTATTTTATGTATATCTATTATACGCCTGGTTTAGTCCTTAAGGAGGAAAAGAGGCTACAAATTAATTAAGGTAGGGTTGGAAAGAAATCATTTTATAGATAATATACCAGCATTTTCGTGGAAGAAGAGTGGGAAACTATTAAGGAAAAATCCCTCTCAATATACCCAACCAAGGTTCGAGCCCCAATCTCCCCGTCTTCAGCAGGCCAGTCTAACACAAGAGAGATGCCTTAGAACATTTGTACACTTAGGGTAGTACCTATTGTAAATATTTCCCTATTTGTTTTATAGTATTCTACAAATTTAATATAAAAATGCGCTAAAGATCTTTTTTCTGTTTTATACTTGATATCAATTATCTCTTTAACCAACATAAATCTTAATGATCTATAAGTTTGTGAGTATTTTGTGTAGAGCGTCTTGGTACGTATCCGGGAACCTTGTATATATTTGTATTAATCTACATCTTGGACCGTGTGACCACCGTTGATGTAGGTTTGGTTGAATTTAGAAAAATTAAATAACTTTTATTACACAATATTATATCTCGTTGAATCGTTACATTCTTCTTAGATAAATTATGGATGTTGGTAAATCTCAATATTTGTTTATTTTTGGTAATTATAATTTTGTAAAAAATTGGCAGCATCCATAGAATTAATGACATTATTTTAAATAAAGAATTATATACTCGTACTGTAATGAAGCGTTAACCACTAACATCAAGGTCAGTCAGTCAATCGGTGCTCCTCCCAGGACTTAAGAATGAGAGGCTAGTCATTGAAACAAGAATTTATGGTATTTTATTAATTAACATCAATTAAACAAAACCCATTAATCGGGGCCGTAAAAGGAGGGTTTTCAATGTTTTTTATGGTTCGGTATAATTAACTGATTAACAATACAATAACTTTATATGTTATATAGTTATAGTTACACATTAAATAATATTGAGATATTTTCTTAAATAATAAAACACAATTTAAATATTTGTATTTTATTTGGGTGATAAAAAAATGTAAGCACATAAAAAACCACAGTCATTCACAGCACTCGAACATTCATGATGCACTGATACCAACAGCCTGTCCAAGATATATCGCTTCTCACTGGAATATACTACTGGAAAAGTTTTTGTTCTAGTCTCATCATAATTATATTGTTTTAGCTAAAATTAATTTATTTCTCATTTGGAGGGGCTTGACCCCCACCCCCTCGTGTTTACAGCCCTGCCAGTAATGAATATCCTCGATATGAATTTAGTATGGATTAGCTTTTTAGTTATAAATGTTTTTAAAAGTTTAATAGTTTCGTGTGATCCATTAGAAAATCTGGAAAATATTAGTTGAATGGAGCACTTGCCAAACTGATGTAGCCAATATAACGTGATAAAAGACAAAATTAATATTTGTTATTGATATTTAACTAAAATATATGTTTTGGTTAAAATTAAACATTTCAGGGTAATTTGATTTATCAAGAAAATCTCAATAATTTAATTTTTTCAGCACATTCATTATCTTAATCATCGCTTTACACAGAACTGGATACTGTCATAGTTGTTTAGTATTATATTATCTCACATTATTTATTTAAGAACATTAATGATGGTAATTTTAAAAGAGCTGGCCAGATATAGGTCGTGTCACTGGTCTCAGTATTATTATAAACAAATTGAAATGGAAAACTTATTCCAAATTTATTAGCCTGTATCTTGATATTTAACAAATTGATCAGTTATAATTTGTATGTTCAGCCAACTTATAATTAATTGATAGGCGTACAACCCAAACGTGTGCAAAGACACTGTGTTATAAATAAAAACTAACTGGTAATCTATAAATATATTATATTTATAATTCCTATGGTTTCGTAAGGTTATTATTATATTAATTATAATTGTATATACTACTTTAATAATGCAAGCGACCTTTGAATACATTGTTGAAATGATAGCAATAAAATAAGTACCATATAAAGACTAGTTCTAAAACTTGTTCATAGATGGGGATAGTTCCACATCTTGGTCATAGATGGGACTAGATTCACATTTTGTTCTTAGGTTGCATGATTGAACAGTATTAAAGCCTGATTTCATGCCTTTGAGCTACCACATGTTCTTTTGGCAAAAAAAATATTTGTGGCATATTAAAATTTATAAACTGGCACATTTTAATTAAAAGTAGACTTTCAGTGTTATATTTAAATTTGTTAACTTATATACAAACTAAAACAAAAAGTTGTATTAAAATTCATGCCACATAGAAAGAGCTGTATTAAGTGGAATAAGAAGTAATTAGACTTATTCAACTAACAACGGTTAAATAACAAATAGATTTTAGAAATCCTTATTCAACGACAACCCAGAGGATTGGTGTGTGCTATTTCAATTTGTAAATATAATTGTGTACCATACAATTACTATATGTATGTTTACGTATTGATACGTAAAAACAATTTTAAATATAAAGACGGTTCATGTTGATCTTAACTGACGAAATATGAACATCAAATCTGAAAATAAACGTGTACCCAACTCTAAGACCAGAAATTTTAACTTAGTTAATATGAATTATGGTTAAAAAAAAATTAAATCTACTTGAAGTAAACCAGGCAAAAGTATTAATTACATGTAGACTATTTTGTAACAAACAAATATATTATAAATTTAAGAATACAGGAATTTGGTACTAGTTCAATATATTATCAGTAGATGCAAAACCATCATATTTTTACCTAATATTCAGACAGTACTTGGTGACAGCTATATAGTGCACCACTGACAAAGATTCACCTTAATCTAGACAGGAAATGGTGACTGCTATGTATTGCACCACTGACAACTATTCACCTCAATCTAGACAGGACTTGGTGACAACTATATAGTCCACCACTGATAAACATTCCCTTCAATCTAGACAGGACTTGGTGACTGCTATATAGTGCACCACTGACAAACATTCCCTTCAATCCAGACAGGTTTTGGTGAAAGTTATGTATTGTACCGCACATAAATATAGTTTCATTTAAATTAGTTTTTTACTTTCATTATTGAATATAGATTTAATTTTCATATTAATTTCTAAACACTTCAAACTAATACTTCGGTAGTAAACTTTAAATAATAATAACCCGTAGCGTTAAAGACAAAACAAGTCTAGGAACTATTGTTGGATAATATCAAGAAACATTTTGGTAATAATAAAGTAAAGTGTAGGTAACACTGATTTTGGTAGAAAGTCCACTCTGAACAGTCTTTTGACAAATTAAACTTGTAGTTACAACTTCTATAAAAAATAAAACTTATGGGCTAATTTCAAAATATAAGTTTCTCTAACTATAAAACGAAGTACTTTTGGAAATATAAACAAGTATCTATTTCTATTTTACCACTCGTTCTGTAGGATAACAGGTCCTCACCCAAAAAAAACAATACGTGTGGTCACCCTCATTGATATAATCCACTAATTACTAGTTTATTACAAAATAGGTAGATTTATCAATGCTGTCAAGGCCTAATATTTAAAAATATCTACTATCGCCACTTGTGTATCAAGCTCTTGTTTGTTTTTTTACATATAATAGAAATGAAAGTAGTTTTCTTCCGGGGTGAAAACAATTATTTGTTGGTTCGTGTATCATTATTATTATCAGAGGCTGGATTGAAAGTTGGCAACCTTGATCTAAGTGAACCACGATTGTCACGGAGAGCGGGGGAATAACGTCACAGAAGGAGATCATGAAGGAGTTAATTCAATCAAATTAAGTTTTTGTTGAAACATCAACAATATCGTATTGACTACTTTACGAGAAAAGTTAAACAGGATTTCTAAAATAAGGATCGAATTTGACAGTATATATTCATAGCTAAAGATAAGATTAGAATTCGTAGAATATTATATTCTCTAATTATGTCACTTTGATGTTTAAAGGTTTTAGCCAAATGTGATATAACAAGATAATATCTACACAGTTCTAACAAATTTAATGATTCTATTTTTTCTATTTATGGTAAATTTGGTCAATATCTGAGCTGTGAGTTTTATCGATGTAAACAAATATTGAGTTAGGACGGAAGAGAAGACGAGTTAAATCCAGTTGTTTTTTGAACAAAAATCTTTTCGGTCAGAATAAATAGAATGTTTCTTCAGTGGATACGTTAAGTTTGGTTTTCTACACGTGGCAATATAACAATTCTTGAACATTTGTCAGTTCAATAAATTCCCAAATATCCGCGGCGGACTATCCTTTTTGCGGCTTAACCGTGGCATCGCCAACAGCAGGAGATACTTTTTTTTAACGCTGTGTTGAAAGACTAATACAAAATTCTGAAGTAATTTGTCCGTTTTGAGTATAATGTGCCTTGATTTAAAGTGGTTCTTTTTTTTTAGTGCGTTAAACTAATGATGAGTTCATAGATGTAGTCACGATAGGTGAGTACTTGTTTGAATTGAATGTGCTACGATCTCTTGTTTTACTGGATATAGGGACAATCTGCGGTTTCGGGATAGTCATTTTAATAACACAATCA
Source organism: Timema bartmani (assembly GCA_902151455.1). Taxonomy (NCBI): domain Eukaryota; kingdom Metazoa; phylum Arthropoda; class Insecta; order Phasmatodea; family Timematidae; genus Timema; species Timema bartmani. Next base: position 27,385 of record CABFWB010006694.1, read on the forward strand.
CCATAAAATGGGGTGGAGTGGCGACAAAACACTTTTTTTTAATACAGGAAACCTGGTGAATTAATAACTGTTAAAATTTTATAGTTTAATATTTATAAATTCAAGGTAAATAAATTCAAAACGCTTATTTTTAATTTGCGTTTCACTACACTAAATATTAGTATATATAATGATAAACAAAGAAGGAATCAAAGTAAAGCCGTGCGAACAGTTTCTGATGATCTAGAATTGATAAAAAAAATTGTAAAGAGAATATCTATTCATTTGCTTGGCAGAGGAAGTAGCAATAAGCTCTTGTTTAGGAATAGAATACTACCTGCTCTTTGGATTGTGAAAAGATTCAAGCCCTGACTAGTTCATGACTAATAGTGGAGCAATACTTACTTATTGTTTTAAGAGAGGCTAAAATCTTGAAATAACTTCCTTTTAAAATGCCATATATATAGATCACAATTGTAAATACTATATTTTGTTATATGGTTTCCAAAAAACCTCATATTACTTATCAGACCTATTTTAAATGTATAATATTTTGATGTAACAAGTGATGAACTATATGTATTTAGTGCTATAAATCAATTTATAATTAATTTAAATAAACTATATAGATATTATATAATCTTTTTAACATGTATACAAAATAAATAAAAGTATTTATCTATAATGTAGAGAGCTTACAAGATGCACATTTTTAGCAAAATTGTTTGTCTTAAGCCATTTTTAAAATAATTTGGAATTTTAAAAGAATTCTCCATTAAACCTACCATCAATTTGAGGAACAGGGTCAAAATAAACAAATTTAAAAAAAGTTGCCTTATAAAATTTAGATATCAAATTTGAACAAAATCCATAAAATATTGTAGATATGTAGCCAGAGTGATATGGACATATAGAATGGTAAAATCTACATTTACAATCAAATCATCGTAATCTTAAGGTAAAGAATGCTAACCATTACAATACTTTCTCTTTATAAAGATAAAAAACATGAATCCTGGCGAATCATTTGTGAGCATTCAATGTATGAACAATTTTATGTATAGGGTTTACGTAATGTGAATTATGTAACATGAACATTCAGATTATGTTAATTGAGGGATAAAATCTCCAGTGGTTTTTATTCCAAAACAGGTTATAAATAGTTCAGAAGGCCACAGAGATGATGTACTTGAAACAGGAAGATAATTGTAAATTTTCAAACACTGAGCATTAGACTTGATTGAGTATGTAACAAACAGTACTCTGAAGGAATCACATCTTCTCCTATCTAGTTCTGTTCAGAGCACAGCTACATTTCAATCAAGATATCAACGCCACTTTGGAATTAATTAGGTGAGTATTTATTTAACTAACGTAAGCCTTTATATGGATATTACCGTTGGTGGGAGAATTTACAAGAAAATTGTTCTTCAAATTCTTGTTCTCTTTAACTCCTCGAAACCTTGAGGGCATTTGATATCCAGAAATCAAATATAATTTCAGATTTATGATATTAGAAATATTTAATATTGAATTTGAGCTATTGTAACATTCTATTGTCAATTGCTAGCAGTTTATTTTACCATAATTATAAGATAAATGTATAAAATTGATTTCAAATCATAATTAACATTATAACAATAAATTGTTATATTCTAGCTACTGGTATGTTCTACAACAAATAAAGGTTGTATGTGAACCACAACAGAATTCTAAGGTAGAAAATAATACCAAAAAGGAAAATTTGACCTCTTAGGACCGTCATAATTTATAAGATTCGTATTCGAGAAAACTTAGATTTAAGTAATATTTTATCATACCTATTGAGTTTCATTGCATCTAGAAATGAAACTAGCACCATATTTGTATTTAATAATTATTTCCCTATTAATTATGTCTGTTTGACACATTTTTTGCCCTATTGTCTGTTATGATAATTTCTAAATACATTCATATTAGTAGATTACATAATTACACTTATTACTGCTCAATCCAATATTCACTATCTCTGTCTACTAAGAAAGACTATAATAGTGCACCACAGATTTACGTTCAATTGTTTTTATTTATCATACACTTGAAATATGGAGAAAATACTGCGGTATTCTAAAAAAATTCTAATTCAATGAAACCATATATTTACCATGAAATAAATTATTCTTTTTTAAAATTTCATTTTCGAATAACGTCTAGAATGCATGTGTTTTATCGCACTCTTCAAAGACTAAATATTTCAAATAGTTTTAACCCAGTTATGTTTTTCTAAATATTTTGTAACAAACTAACATCTATTGTTGACTTTCAAATCTCCACAATCCCTTTCTTTAAGTATTCGCTCACTCAGCAATAATAATAATTCCAACACTCGATCACAAGAAAACCCAACTTTATTGATTCCTCTCCATAAATCCAATCATTACTCAAATTCTTTCACAGTTTCATCTTCTTATACATGGAATAACCTAACAAAAGATATAAATAAATTAGAAAGGAATGGTTTCAAGAGTAAAGTCACAAATAATCTGCGTGTGGAAACTCATTCGTGAGATTTAGGAGTGTGAGACGTAATCACACCTTCGTGTGTATGTGTGTGTGTGTATTATTTATGTTTGTGTTGAATTACTCTCTGGTTCTCATATTATGTAATCCATTTGTGTATTTTAGCTATAACTTTTCTATTTCACTATTTGTGTATTTATATGCATATCATTCTGTTAAACTTCATTTAAATTTTATTAGTCAAGTGCAAGAAAAGGCGGTAGCTTCAATTTCCCCATACAATTAGGTTATTATTTTATTACTATCTATATTATTTATTTTTTTATTATTACTTTTATCACTAATAAACTAAAAGAAGTTGATTGGGGAAACCTGACTACGGACTTAAAAAACTTGAACACAAAATATGATCAAATAAATTTGACTTTTAAGGGTAATACAACAAATTGGCCAATATTAGAACAAAATAAAACTAACCTAATTTGGATTAGTAACTCTCTTTTAGGAAAAATTAAAATCAGACATAAACTCTATCGTCAATGAAAGTCAAATCAAACCGATATAATCTATGAGCGGTAATTTTAAAAGTAGAGGAAAAAGGTAAAAAGAGCTATAAACAAAGCCAAAATAGAACACAATAGGAAATTATTTAAGGACTTAAAAGTTAACATGAAAAACACGTGGCACGAAGTAAACTAATAATAATAATAATAATAATAATACTTAGCACTACGTCTTATTAACCGTTCGTGCTATACACTTAAGTACTAATTACACTAATGGATTGGGAAGGTTGAGTTCAGCGGAAGTGAACCCGCATTTGCGTGGAGGGAGAGTGAAAAACCATTTAGGAAAAGCCACCCCAGGTTCACCCGACTGAGAGACGAACCTCGATCTCCCCGTCTTCGGTGGTCTAGCTCAGCACGAAACTTGCGCGTTAGCTAACTACGCCACCGAGAATGGTCAAGTAAACAAAGTTATAGGTAAACGT
>CABFWB010006695.1:0-30847 GCA_902151455.1 Timema bartmani
GATTTCGTTAATTAATCTAACACACTAGCTAAAGAATTGGTGCAAGTGAATAATAAATAAGAATTTAAATAAATGAAATTTTATTATTTTAACCAACAACGCAGCCACTATACGATCACTACAAGACTATAGAGTGGACAAATAAACACTCATTCCGTGTCGACCTCATTTCATTTGCGAGGCCATTACGGTCATATACAGGCTGGCCACGAAAGATAGTGGGTTAGCTGATGTCCGTTTATACGCGTAGCAGGGTCAACTGACCCTTTGACCCCCCTCCCCTGAATCCGTGCCTGCTAACCACATATTTAAAAACCCAACATGACAAAATTCTATTCACACCATTCCTTAGAGCTCCATTTGCTCTCATATGTGTCAGAAAATTAACATTTGTGCCCTAAAATTAGGCATTTTATAGAACATTTAATGTGGTAGGCTAACTTTAGCTTTACCTTTACCGTATGTAACCTGTAGAAAACTTGAGTTCAAACTGGGCCACAACATTTTGAGAAAATCACTCTAACAAAAACTTGTTTGCACCATTCATTTGGTCTTAGTTTATGCTCATATGTGCTGGAACATTAACATTTGTGCTTTAAAATTAGACCTTTAAGAGAACATTTTTTTAATGTCACGTGCTAGCTTGAGCTCAAATTGACCCGACACACAAAATGTTCTTTAAAAGGCCATGTTTGGACACATGAGCAAAAGCAAAACACAAACGAATGGTACAAACAGAATTTTGTTACAGTGATTTTTTTCAAAATGTGGTAGACCGGCTTAAACTCAAGCTTTCTACAGATTAGGCCTATGGTATATGGAAGGCTCAAGTTGGCCTACCCCATTAAATGTTCTCTAAATTGCCAAATTTTAGAGCACAAATGTCAATTTTCGGGCACATATGAGCACAAACGGAGCACTATGGATTGACTTAGATAAAATTTTGTTATGTTGTGTTTTTCAATATGTGGCGGACTGGCTTGAGCTCAAGTTGGCCTGCCACATTAAATGTTATCTAAAAGGCCTATTTTCCGCCTCATTTAAAAAAAAAGTTCAAATGTACACAGTTGTGCAGTGTTATCCTTCCCGCTTCGCTCCAACAGACGCACAAGTTCTCTTCCCCTCAGTACATGATACCAAGAAATCCGCCCCGCCTGACCCCGCCCCGCAGCAGTGGACAACAGACCCTACCTAAATCGTTGTAGCAAGCGTAATTTAATGACACAAGAGCTTAATTTCGGGCACATATGAGCATAAACGGAGCACTAGCAATTTAATGGCATAAGAAAACTTAAGATTTCGAAAATATGGAGGGCCAACTTGAACATCAAGCTGACCCACCACATTAAAATCGTTACCACGGGCGTAATTTGATGGCACAAAAGACTTGACATTACTTTTAGTTGAAAAGTTTTAAAATTGACAAATGTTTTAACTAGGGAAATGTGTACACAGGTCAATTTAATTAGTTTTATCTTCATAAAATGAGTCCTGTTTCTCATTTTGAAATATATCAGTCTCACTGGCGCAGACAGCGTGAAAGTCTCATGATCTCAAGGTCGTGAATTCGACCCTCACAAAGAGCATAATTATATTCATTGATTCAAAGAAAATCGTATAAAACCGTTTTGATTTTGTTCACGTATACATTAAATATTAAATGTATATTAATTGATCCGGTAGAGATGCTTGGAAGAGTTATAGATTAAAACATTCCATCCTGCACTTATTTTTAAGGATTAAAAACACTTTTAAAAAATCCTGTCCCCCTAGCTAAAAATATCCAAATGGTCAACCTGAATTATTATGAGAAAATGTTTTAAAGACAATGGCTGCAGGATACCAACCTTTTGTCGTTGCCGTTATTTAAGTATGCATCAGATATGTTTATAGAGTTTGTTATAAAACTTATATTTAATTAAGATATAGATAGGGTATTGGGTTTCTGTTGAACTTGTGTACTAATAAAAGTATTATTGGTACGATGTAATTCATTCTGAACCAAAAAAGTAAAATAATGCCCCGGGTGAGGATTGAACTCACGACCTTAAGATTATGAGACTTACGCGCTGCCAACTGCGCTACCGAGGCTGATAAACTATTTGAAGCACTGCATATACGAATTTTTGTACAATTGGTGCAAGAATTTGTACAATATCGTGGTCACATACATTCATTAGATATAGAGACTTTTCACACGGCACGGATAATTGAATACCATATTTTAACGATACGCTGTTGTTTTATTGCCATTTTTATGGCTAAATAACGATAACATACGTGTATGAATAGTATTTACTATAAATACTTTCTACAAATTGAATTTACTATAAAATTTATTTACTTTCATTATCATCAGTAAAGTGTATCAATATGACCGAGGATTAGTTTAGTATTGTATTTGTTGTTTTCTGTTTAATCAGTTGAGATTATCAATGTTTGGAGTGTATCCACCTAAAATTATAATGTATATTTGTTTTTTGTCAAGTATTTTAATGTTTATAATATATCAATCATTCACGTGTAAAATAAGCAACAATCTAGTAGATGGAGTTATAATATTTACAACTCAAAAGTTGTACAATAAAAATGGCCAATATAGGACGTGTTCTATTTCCTTGTGTACCCTACAATGATTTGTGCAAAGCAAAATCTTGAACAATCTTGAACAACCTTGAACAATCTTGGGTGTTTTCACGTCACAATATTGTCGCCACAACAACTTGTAAATAAATCGTGACGTTTGTACAGAGTTTTAGACCAGAGGTCACCGCTGCGGGTACTATAAATCTTGACATTATTTATGTAAAAGGTTTAACTAATTGACTATACTGATGCAGTATATTATTTATTTTGGTGTATGAAAATGTTTTTGCTATAAAAACTATAAAAATGATGACCTTAAATCGCGTTTGGTTTCATCCTACTTTAATATGTCGATATTGATAGCAGCACGATCAGATTATTTTATCTAATCCAATACTACAATTGTACAATGAATTTAAATATATTTTTAAGTGTTTGAATGGATTTCTAATAACTAGCTCTAATAACGAAACTAGATTAAAATATTATAAATGATATTTAATTAAATTATTATAAACCCTAATCCTAATCAAATGCTCATTAACTTTACATTTTTTGATCACCTTCTTATTTGTTTGATAAAAATATTAAATACATAACCGATTAAAAGTGTTTATAAACAATGTCGTGTTATTTTATTTATGGTTACAGTAAACTTGACATTACTTTTAGTTGAAAAGTTTTAAAATTGACAAATGTTATAACTAGGGAAATGTGTACACAGGTCAATTTAATTAGTTTTATCTTCATAAAATGCGTCCTGTTTCTCATTTTGAAATATATCAATCAGCCTTACTGGCACAGACAGTGCGAAAGTCTAATGATCTCAAAGTTGTGAATTCGACCCTCACAAAGAGCATAATTTTATTCTTTGATTCTAAGAGAATCGTATAAACCCTTTTGATTTTGTTCACGCATATACTTAATATTAAATGTATATTAATTGATCCGGTAGAGATGCTTGGAAGAGTTATAAATTAAAACATTCTATCCAGCACTGATTTTTAAGGATTAAAAAACATGTTAAAAATCCGGTCTTCCTAGCTAAAGTTGACCAATTGGTCAACCTGAATTATTATGAGAAAAAGGTTTTAAATATATGGGCTGCACGATACCATCCTTTTGTCGTTGCCGTTATTTAAGGATTCATCAGATATGTTTATAGACTTAGTTATATAACTTATCTTTAATTAAGATATAGATAGGGTATTGGGTTTCAGTTGAACTTGTGTACTAATAAATGTCTTATCGGTACGATGCAATTAATTTTGAATCAAAAAATAAAAGAATGCCCCGGGTGAGGATTGAACTCACGACCTTAAGATTATGAGACTTACGCGCTGCCAACTGCGCTACCGAGGCTAATAAAGTTTCTATAAGAACTGCCTATACTAACTATGAAATTTTCCAAACCAAAAAACAATGAAATATCTTAAAAGTCAGATTAATACATATTTTTTATTTTATCAAAATCAGAACTATAGTTAAATCAAACCAAAAACGGCACTTATAGTATGATTTTGGTAGGAATAACAGTAAAAGTTAGTTTCTTAAGTTTCAAAAAAAATATGAATATTTTCATACATGAAGTCATGCCAACTGCAGATTTTACTTTTGATATATATTATCAACATCTATAGACTAGCATAAATAATTTAATAAAGTGTTATCAATATTGGCCGCAAAAAAAAAAAATGTTAATTTTATCTAATGATTTTCCAGCCCAAATCAGGGTAAAATGTTCAATCTGTACAGAAAATTATCTACTTAAATTATTATATTTTTTTAAATTACAAAATAATCTTATTACTTTTTGAATGTTTACTAACTTTTTTTATCTTGATCCCTCAATTTCTCGATATTCTGTCAAAATAATTGAACACAATTGACCACCTGAAAAAAAAAAAAAAAATGCTTTCGCGATGCCTGTCTGTATCTCGGACTAGAACAAGTGTATTGTAGCCTGTGTAAATTAGTACCAAAAAAAATTTGATCTGTAAATTTATTGTGTGTTTATGTTGTTTCAATTTGAAAATTACAGCGACGACAACGAAACACATATATTAATAAAATGAAGAGTTTGTGTGTCTGTTTATCATAGGCATTGCCTGATATCTACCTAATGATGAGGCCTGAAATTTAAAAATTAGTAGCCCCCTGTTCATGAAAATGTGTACCCCAAAGCCGGTATTTTAAAATTTGTATTAGATTTTTTTAAATTAATTAAAAACTGGGTAAGAAGAAACAAAATGAAGTGTTTTCTACCAGCATTTTGGTGGGAAAAAAGTGGGAAACTATATAGGAAAAATACCCTCAATAGGCCCAACAGGGATTCGAGCCCCAATGTCTCCGTTACTAGCAGAATAGTTCAAATTGAAAGTGACGCCTTTGACTATTCGGCCATTGAAGCTGGTCAATTAAGGTGTTGAATTTTGGTGTGACATTCTCGCGGATGAACCAATATAAATTTCACGCTAAGTATTTTAAAACAAAATGTATTCCCAGCAAAAAATAAGTAATAGTAATTTTCAAACGCGTTCTTTTGGGACCGTCAGCAACGAGACTACAAATAAGTGCCGGCACACTGATTAAGGGCCAGTTTCATAGTCAGATTTAGTACGCCTCAAGTGCGGCGTTATACTAAATACAAGACGTCACCTACCTGAAATTGAGTGGAATGGGCCAGTTTCGCATATGAAACTGGTTCATTCCATTCAATTTCAGGTAGGTGACGTCTTGTATTTAGTATAACGCCGCACTTGAGGCGTACTAAATCTGACTATGAAACTGGCCCATAGTCAGATTTAGTACGCCTCAAGTGCGGCACTATACTAAATACAAGACGTCACCTACCTGAAATTGAGTGGAATGGGCCAGTTTTTATGTGAAACTGGCCCATTCCATTTTGGTCTAGGTAGGTGTCGTCCTGTATTTAGTATCGACTCGCACTTTAGGCATGCTAAGTCTGACTATGAAACTGGCCCTCCAGTTGATTGGACACTCCTACTTTGAAGTGGCCATTAAAACCTAATGTCATAAATGTCAGAAAGTAGGGGAAATGGATGATTGCGAGAGAGTAGGAGAGTTTTTTCCACTTCCAGATCCCATCACGACGAATGGTTGAAGGCCACTATGTGGTTGTTATTCTCTTTTCACAAAGTGTCCGACTAAAACGTGATTTGAGGAAATCTCCATCATTAACCTTCACTTACGTAGAGAACACAAGGTCATACGTTAAGTTCTCTCTCACTGATGACTCACGAGTATGTTGTCCGACACATACTCAAATCATCAGCACGTATGACTAATAAGCATGACCGAAAAATTTATCAATAAAATTGAGGCTTCCTATTTAATGTGGGGGTGCAGAAAACGTGAGTTAAGGGCAATATGTTTGCAGTTTTTATAGCAAAACACTTTTTTTTCCAAAATAAATAAATTCTGTGGAAACAAGAGGTTTAATTTTATTCACATGGTGATATCACCAGTTGTTGAATATCTGCCATTAGCACAACGGTATTGAATTATAAACTTTTTAGATGAAGAGAAAAAGTTGTCATTTAATACCACCATGACACCCTTGATATATATTCAACAATTGTTGATATCACCATGTGAAGAAAATTAAACTCTTTGTTTCTACTGGAGCAGTATTTGATTTATTTTGGTCAAAAAAGTTTTGATATAAAAACTGCAAAAACACTTACCTTTTCTCAAGTTACTTACATTCGTACCTTGAGTAGTAAGGCGCAGTTCACACTATATTATATGTATACATGAGCGTCCCGATTATCCAAGAACCGATGATCCGAGGTTCTGTATTGCGCTAGCCAAGTGGTAGCACAATTTATGTCTAGAACAGACTTCCACAAATGGTGTTCCGTGGCAAACAGGTGTACCGCAGCAACTAAATGGATGTGCCGTTCGGTCACAGCTAATGATGTGAAAAAAGTATCGATACTTTACTAATATCAATATTTTACTTTCGATAATAGTATTATTTTACTCGATACATTTCCCCGATACTTTTACTGATATCAATACTCACACTCCGGTATAGGATCGTTATCTAAAGAAACAACTTTTTTGTTATCTTCACTCATGCTTGAATTAAATGTTTAGTCTACTATGGTTAAAGAAGGGTACAAAATAGATTGAAGAAAAATATTACAAATCATATTTAGCTATTAAGGCGATTTATTGTTTTTCAATTTTCTTTTCGAAGACGGTTTGTTCAAGAATATAAGCATGTTGATCAAATCATACTTTTTATATACACAACTCCTCTATAATTTTAACATTGATCAAATATCGATAAAATTGACATTTTTCAATAGAAAACTGCCGGCTTCAGAACAAAAAATAAGAAAGTGTAACAACTAATAAACATCGATACATTATCTTAGAAGGGCTGTTGAAAATATTAACATAAACACTCCACTCGTTCTAGAGAAAGCTGATATTTACAAACGTCTGGTTTTTCCACAAGACCTGTCTGGTAGCGCCATCTATGGTTTCTGTGATCCATCTGTTCTTGTTGGCGCAGAAGGATACTTTGGTCGGTTGTGAAGCCATGTCTTGCCTTTCACCATCCCGCCACCCATCCCACAAAATAGGTTTTAGAGTTGCACTCGACAGGGCCAAGGGCCTTAAAAACACTTTCTATCAGCTACATTTTCATAGATGTTTTGAAAGTTGGAATGGTAGAACCTTCTATACCATCTATCATACAATACTATATATCATATCTTCCAGGTTCCAACACAAAAAATAGACGCGATAGACCTAAGTAAACTATAATATGGTTAAATCATTATAATTTTCAGTGTTTTTTATAAATATGAAAATACAATTATGATGCAAAAATTGAAAGTATTATTACCAGATAAAAAAAATTCCCGATTAAAATTTCGATACCGATATTTACTGTAATGATACTTTTCTTTCGATACTAGTATGATATCGATATTTTTCTTCCGACACTTTTAATGAGTATAGTATCGATACTTTTCTCGACCCGCCTCGGTGGCGTAGTTAGCTGACGCGCTAGTCGTGTTGAGCTAGACTGCCGAGGACGGGGAGATCGAGCCTCGAATCTCGGTCGGGAGAAATAGGGGTTGCTTTTCCTAAATGGTTTTCCACTCTCCCTCCACGAAAATGAGGGTTCAGTTTCTATAATTTCAACCTTCCCAGTTCCTAATACATTAATGTAATCAGTACAAGCGTATAACTCAAAAGGGTAGTAGGGATAGATACTTTTCTTTCAATATCACATCCCTACTCACAGCCCAGAGTGCCACGAGTAACTGTTCAATCATAGCACGAATGCAGTTGATACGAGCGACAGCCATGCATCGTCCACATTTCTTACTTACGCTTATTTACTAATATTTTAAATACATCTGACAAAATCAAAAGCTTACGCGTGAAATTGAAGTTATGGTTTGGACGAATTGAACAAAATGTTTCCAAATGTTAAAGAACCGGGCACAGAATAAGAACTTCGACCTTTATTCTTGGAATATTTTTAAGTTACTCCAGAGAAATATTAGTCTATACTTTACTAATTCTGATCTAGCGCACAACCATTGGACTGGGTGTGTAAAATACATTTTCTGCTGCCGCGGAGCGTACCCGAAGCAAAACAGTATAAATCGCAAACAATCATGGATTTACATCCTATCGTGTTTAGTCACTAGTTTTTAGTAAATTATGTTTGTCTGCTTTATTTATTGTGCAGTTAACTTTTTATGAGTGTTCTTCAAGTGCAATTACCCTTCTCTCTTCATTTTTCTAATGTTATTCCGTACAGGCCGAGTTTTAGTAAATCCGAGATGGTCTCAACAACATTTAAAAGACATTATATTTTACTACTATGCCTATCCATTCATTAAATTAAGTCCACCTTAAATCAATGTTTAATCAAATTAATTTTGTGAATTTGTTAACATAAAACAGAATGTGTGTTTGTGTGTGTGTTAATGCTAAGACTCCCTAAACCAAGAAACTATAAATTTGAAAATTCCTGGAAGAGCGTGTTGTAGACGTTTAGAAATCTCACTTTATTGAGCAAGTGATTTGATAATTTAAAATATTTTTCATACAAAATGTAGGTGAAAGGTTTCATCAACATGTTCATGATCGACCAAAACAATTGTTTTAATCTTTTAACTTTTACCCCATCCCCAATCCCCGCCCCCAAATGAAAAGGTAAAACTAGTTTATTTTTATTGACGTTTTAGGTGAAAATTCTTACTTTGAGAGGGAAATATTAAAAGTAGAAATGTAGCCTTACTCTAACAAATTAATTTTTCTTTCCTTTGTAATATCCTATTATTAAAATAAAGTAAAAAAGAATACTCTTTTAATGTCATTTTACGAGGGATTAAATTACACTAACGTGTGTTGTCCTTTTTTAAAGTCCAATTTAAGTTAATCTGTAATAGAATTAAATTCAAGATATATTTATTATTATTATTATTATTAATTTATTATTATTATTATTATTATTATTATTAATTAGCACAGCGTCTTACTACCCGTTCGGGTTATATGCACATACGCTAATGTGTAATCGTAGGATGATTGTGAGATGAAATGGAGGACCTACAGTTTAACGTGGAATCCGAACCACGGTGGAGGCCTGGCATTCCACAACATTCACAAATTGTGATTAATACACGTCTTGTCAGAGGTGAGGGAGGGGTTTGGCAATCAGATAAATCTGTGTTGGGACCGAGGATTGAGCCCCGGACCCCCAGCACAGAAGTCTGACACCTTACCCCTAGACCACCAGGTCACCTTCAATCTGCAAATTAAAGATAAAAATTTTCTTTAGAAGGGCAGAATTTTCTTGCCAACGGCCATTTTCAATACTTCCTAATGTAGTTTTCTATTTATGGAAAATTAAGGAAAATATACTACGCAGAGTCGAAATTAAATTATAGTAAATAGCAAATCAACAATAAACTAGCGAAAAATTGTGTATAATAAGATGGTTTCAGTAGGATTCTTCGTAACTAAGACTGAGAATATATATTTCAACATCATTTTAAACCTCGTTTTTTTCTCTCGTTGTATTGATGTGATTTTTTTGTTCTTAAACCCAATTGATGAAGCACGTAAACTTCCTCATAATAAGGTATATAATATATAAACGTAAAAGACACCTGTATAAATTGCAGCTGAGTTACAGTCCAATTTTAATAAAAAGGGTTGATAGCCAGAAAAGTTACTAAATATACTTTAATGTATACATAGTTCAACACATCTGATCTGAGGCTATTACTGGTGATAGGTATTATCTATATTTATAAAATAACACTGATAAAATAGTAAAATGTTACCAATTTTGGCAGCAGAACAATTAATCTTTTCTAAAAGCTTCTTTTCCTATGAAAATTGGACTGCATTCATGAACGGTTTGAACGGGCCTAATAATGGCGCTCAAGTGAAAAGGTAAACAGAGCCTGTAACTTGATACTGTCAAGACTCACTTTACATTTTACTACCTGAGCTTATCAATGTGCACACAAGACAAAAGACGTCAGCCTGCCACGAGCCAGTGTTTGCGCGCATGCGCTAGTCTCGTACCACCACGCGATGTCTTCTCTACCAACATAGGGGAGGGTGGGAGGGAGAAACTACAGCAGGTGACTACTCTCGACGGCTGGGAAAAGGAGTAATTTGTTCCCTCATATGAACTATTATACCTCACATGAATACCGTGTCCCTGAACTGAGGGAACAGTTCATGCTGGATTGTAAAGCACACGTGTGATGGTTCACACCCAAGATGACATAGGTGCGTTTATCTGAGGCGTTGACGAACCTTTTCACTTGCTTTTTTAGCATCGCGTCTTACTATCTGTTCGGTTATACGCCTATGCACTAACTACTCTAACGTGTTATGGATTAGAAAAGTTGAACCTAGAGGATGTATACTCGTATTTACATTCAGGGAAAACAATCCTCAGTGCACCTGACCAGGATCGAACCCTGTCATTGGCAGTCTAGTATATTGCAAGAGTAGCGCCTTAGATCGTGAGGCCACCGATGTGGGTCACTTTTTTTTTTATCGCCGCATCTTACTACCCGTTCGGGCTATACGGCTATGTAGTATATACACTAATAGTTTTTGGGATGAGGAAGGCTATATTTATAGGAAGTGTACCCGAATTTGCGTAAAGGCAGAGTGGAAAACCCACTCCTAGGAGACCTGACCGGGATTCGAATCTTGATCTCCCCATCTTCTGCAGGCCCGTCCAACACGAGAGTGACGCCTTAGGCCATTTGGCCACTGAAGTTAAGGTCAAAAATAGTCGTGTATTATAGCAGTAAAGACGCAGAGCATGGAAAAAAAAGTCACTTCTATAAAAGTCTATAACTATGACTTTGAGAGTGTACTCTCTATTTAGTGTGTGCACACATTTGTGTGATAAAATGTTAGGAATTGTAGAGAGTCCAAAATAAACACATTTTCTTTTTGTAGCCTTCGTTTATCTAGAAACTTTATAAGTTTGGTGTAATCTTATATGATAGGGCCATATTGTAATCCGTCAAATTTAAATTGACACCTTACAGGTTGAAAGGAGTGTACAGTAGCCCGATGGCTTTTTTGGTGCTGACTGATAGCTGACGGCTTTGAAAAGCTACCAGACCAAATTATGTATCCCTACGCCGAACCATATGATCTGCAAAAAACATGTGTTTAGCAGCTGTCACTTCTGACAGTCAAAATTTAGGTATATACCTAAATGTTGACTGTCAGAAGTCAGCTGTGAACTATCAGTCAGCACCAAAGAAGTCATGGAGCTACTGTAAGCTACAATAATAGGGAAAAACTATTCTACATTCAGGACACACAAATTATCTTTGAACGGTGCGCCAAAACATTCCGCCACGCTGTCATACCTTCATCAACGTAGGTAGTTGCCACGTGCTACATAAGGCTGAACTGTAAAACTGCTATGTTCTGAACTGTAATCACAATTAAATATTTATGTGGGTGACTGAGTATACACCAGTTTTATTTGATCAGTGTAACCTATAAGGTCCTTTGGGTCGGAAGATAACGTTTCCGACCATTTGTGAATTATCCTTTAAAATAACAAACTGGCCCTGCATAATTCCACCATGGTAAAGCCTTTATCAGGGGTTTATAACTTGAAAGTGGGTATGTAAGGAGCGCTAGTTAAGTGCAGTAGTTTTGCAGTTTTTAGAGTATAATTTTTTGTTTTGTCAAAATAAATAGCGTATTGCTCTAGTACAAACATAAGAGTTTAATTTTCTTCGCATGGTGATATCAACAGTTGTTGAATAACTGTCATTAAGATGGAGGACTTAGATGATAAACTTTTTAAATTAAGGAAAAAAGTTGTCATTAAATTCCAGGATATCCTTGACAGATATTCAACAACTGTTGATATCAACATGTGAAGAAAATTAAACTCCATGTTTGTACTGGAGCAATATTTGATTTATTTTCACCAAACAAAATGTTTATATTATTAAAACTGCAAAAAACACTGACCTTTTTTTCATGTTCCCTACACTACCATATTAAAACGCCCTAAAGGCCAAAAATGAATCCATGAGTCTAGTGGCGGACTGAATCATAATCGGTTACCGGTCTCATGGGGCTAAGGGTTCTGGGTTCGATTAGGTCACCGGGGTTTGGTTAGTTGGGCTTAAGTTAGGTTTAATTAAGTATTTCTACTGGTTCCACACCCTCATACTCACTATCACTATCATCTCATTTCATCGGGACATGGAAAGCGCCCCAACGATAAGGATGCACAATTAGTACTTTCGGGTGTCCCCTAGGCAACGCTACAGTAGCCCCATGGCATCTTTGGTGCTGACTGACAGTTCACAGCTGACTTCTGACAGTCAACAGTTAGGTGTATACCTAAATTTTGACTGTCAGAAGTGACAGCTGCTAAACACAAGTTTTTTGCAGATCATATGGTTCGGCGTAGGGATACATAATTTGGTCTGGTAGCTTTTCAAAGCCGTCAGCTGTCACTCAGCACCAAAGAAGTCATGGGGCTACTCTACATTAGTACTGGCTAATCTTTCCACAAAACTGGGCTACGATTTATGTAGCCCAGGCACGCATATATATATATATATATATATATATAGAGAGAGAGAGAGAGAGAGAGAGAGAGAGAGAGAGAGAGAGTTGGCTAAGGTGTGTAAGGAAATAGGACTCACGAATTCATATACTACTATAAAAATTGAGCGTAAATAAGTTTATTATTGAATGAACTAAAGTTGGAACCTTCATGGATTTTCCCCACGCAAGTCAAAACATTCAATTTTTCGGCTAAAAGCACATCAATTTTACTAAAGTAGATTACTTTTCCGAGAAACTTCGTTGGTTAACGAAAATAAAAGGCATCGTGAGTTACCAGTTGGAAACCCCTGGATTTGTTGGCAGGGTCATAGCTATAAAATGTCACCTTTCAGCGTACAGTAAACAAAGTTTAGGCCCTAAATGTCCATGCTTGTCTCCTCTAAAACACATTCATTTACACCACGTATAGTCGATATTCAGTCGTCAGCCAATCTCCCATTCGAAATGAATTGCTTGTTATTCTTATATACTGGGAGATTGGTTGACTCCATAGGCCAGGCTATAAATGCAGCCCTTTGTATTGAATTGTAATTAACACCCCCCTCCCCCCTAGATTTCTTTGGCCATGCTAATAGTTATCCCCGGATGTATCAATAGACCCGTTAACTCGATAGTGCGCAATGTTTAGCAAGAGCTATTGCACTGTATGCAATGTAACCCGCATCAGTGACTGTGACCGCACTTCCGGTCGGCTCGGGAAGGCCATAATGTACCAGAGGACTCTACACAGGGCTGCCACTATTTTATAACTATAGAATTCCCTATGTTTTCCAGGTTTTTCAGAAGGAATTCCCATCTTTACAAGCGATTTGTATTGAAGAAAATAGTAGGCCTTCTAAAATCTTATTTTTCATTAAACTGACTAAGTGTCAAGTCATATAACTTGTGTTTGAAAATGTATGATTTATGTTTGAAGGGGGGACACCTGTTCTGGTGCTTTACAACCCTTATTAAAGGTGGGGATGGGATGAACGTGAGAAAAGGCCAGTGTTTTTGCAGTTTTTATAACAAAACATCTTTTTGTCGTACTCTTTTAATAGTACATGTAACTTTTTTTGAGGTGGAAAAATAACGTACTCTCATTTTTCGCTTACTATGGCAAAATGTACTTTTTTTAAAACACTTTTCGTGATTTTTAGGTGTTTTCTCTATCAAATGTTGCCAGCTGAGTGGCATTATTATGTCGCTGAGCTGGGGAAGTGTAATACTTTGCCATCTTTGATGATATGTGCAACAAACATTGATTTTAGCCTGGCGGCCAGTAAAATCAGCCCGCTCAAAAGGCCCTGGGTAGAACACTCACAAAAATTAAAATGTGAATAAAAATGATAGCCCTCCCCCACCCCACCCCTAGCCCTATACCCCCTAAAACACAGGTCGTTATTTTTAGAATGCACTCTCTTTGAAGGACCGACGATGGTAGCCCTATCTACTTTTTACTCTTCCTAACATCTTCATCTATATCAACCAAGAACTTCCCCTACTTCTGGTTTTCTCACTCTCTTAAGTTTCCTCTTCTTGACAAAACGGGTCAACAAGAAGAACCTGTTTCTTTGAGGAATTCCAACATGGCTGTTCGTGGTACCGACCACATCTCGTAGTCATCCGTGTGACCTTTGGGCTGGAGTTTAACGAGAACGAGACATAGCCTCCGTCGACCACATCTCGTAGTCATCCGTGTGACCTTTGAGCTGGAGTTTAACGAGAACGAGACATAGTCTCCGTCGACCACATCTCGTAGTCATCCGTGTGACCTTTGGGCTGGAGTTTAACGAGAACGAGACATAGTCTCCGTCGACCACATCTCGTAGTCATCCGTGTGACCTTTGAGCTGGAGTTTAACGAGAACGAGACATAGCCTCCGTCGACCACATCTCGTAGTCATCCGTGTGACCTTTGGGCTCGAGTTTAACGAGAACGAGACATAGCCTCCGTCGACCACATCTCGTAGTCATCCGTGTGACCTTTGGGCTCGAGTTTAACGAGAACGAGACCATAGCCTCCGTCGACCTCCCTTGGATCCGTTACAGTCCCAACTGTAATTTCGCCAAAATGTCCGTTCTCTAATTTAATGATTGTACCAGAGCAATGTATAGAAGGATTTTTCGAGGGCTCGAACACCCCTACCCCAAACTGAAAGTATTTTTAATCGTGTAGTCCTTATTGCCTAGGCTTGCGGCTTGTTATTAGTATACATATTTGTTTTTATCACCACGCCTTACTACCTATTCAGATTGTACGTATCTTATTATTATAGATCAAATAGAATCCAAAAGAGCAACAACCCTAATTATTATGGAGGTAGAAATTAAATAGGGTTAGAGGCACAACCGTCTCTGGTTAAATCTTTCAGTTAAACTAATCATCGTTGAATAATGGACACCTTGACAGTTACAATTATTTTTGTCTGTATTTTTTAAATAGTTATTATATCAACAGACTATACATTTATATCCCTTCCCCGTAGGAATTCATAATGTTCGTGACTCTTGGTCGTCAGAATAACCGGCAGCGAGAGATATAGAAGAGTTTTTGGAACTTTCTTAGCGATTTTAAAATACCAGTCTCCCATTGGCTCAAATTCAAACAAGGTGACGAATGGTAGGAAGGCGTTAAAACTAGGTCCGGCCAAGGTTTTATTTTAAAAGTGGCCGGATCGAGCTAAAAGGGGCACAG
Organism: Timema bartmani; assembly: GCA_902151455.1. Lineage (NCBI taxonomy): Eukaryota > Metazoa > Arthropoda > Insecta > Phasmatodea > Timematidae > Timema > Timema bartmani. The sequence continues at coordinate 15,403 of CABFWB010006695.1, forward strand.
TCCAGTTCAATTTTAGTATTACTCCAGTTCAATTTTCATATAACTTTGTTCTAATTTTGTGTGAGTTATTTTCAAACTCTGCTTAAAAAGTATATTACTTTGATAAAAATAACAACGCAATGTAAGAACAATTAATTTATTTTATCCTAACATAACTATTGATTTAAGTGAAGAATAACAATCGGGACACGGTAATTGAACCCATAACCTTTGGATTTCAGGAATTGTTTACGCGCAACATGGAAGTGGAACCAACGGCTCTATTTCTCCTTCGCCTGCCTCGGTGGCGTAGTTAGCTAACGTGTTAGTTTCGTGTTGAGCTAGACTGCTGAGGACGGGGATATCGAGGTTCGAATCTCGGTCAGGTGAACGAGGGTGGTTTTTCCTAAATAGTTTTCCACTCTCCCTCTATACAAATGCGGGCTCACTAACTCTATATTTAACCTTCCCAATTCCTAACTCATTAGCGTAATTAGTAAATAAGCGTGTAGCCCGAACGGGTGGTAAGACACGGTGCTAAATAAATAAATAAATTTCAAAAAAATACTTCTCCTTCGAAGGAAGTCTTGCTACGAGTTTTCACCGTTCAGTAAAAAAACAATATGACTCAACCATCTTTGAACTCGTGAACAACGTATTGTGGGGCCAACCTCTTTACCCTAAAACCAACGAGGCCAGAATATTCATTAAAATCTATGATAATTAGTAATCATAATGATGAAAGAAAAGAATACTTCATTTTACTGTCCAAAATTTACATGGGCTTGTGAAAGGATTATAGGTTCTGGGGGTAAGCAGGTAAAGACCATACAGTATTTCGATACTACATAAGAAAGCAGGTCAATTAGACCGTTGTAAAATGAAAAATAAACCTACCAGAGGTTGTCAACTGCGCTCCTGTCGATTGTGGGAAGGTATTAGAGTACTCTAGCTTGGTAAGGAAACTTATGTCAAGTAGCTTAGTCACGAGTACAAGCAAAGGAACATTAACACAAATTTAAACGGAACGAAAGATAAAATCAGTAACAAATATCGACTGTGGTCTATTTAAAGTGATTGTGAGGAATGGAATGCATTCTTTTAGGTCACAAATCTCGTATTTAAGGTCGAATACAGTTATTAAACTTTAGTTAATCCTAGCTTGTGCCTAAAATAGTTCAATATTTGTCTATGGGTTATACCATCACGTTCTTTTGGATATAATATTTAATTAATGTGCCCCCCTTGTTTGAATATTTGCACACTTGTCCCAACATATATAATATTGAAGTAACGTGCCCCCCTTGTTTGAATATTTGCACACTTGTCCCAACATATATAATATTGAAGTAACGTGCCCCCCTTGTTTGAATATTTGCACACTTGTCCCAACATATATAATATTGAAGTAACGTGCCCCCCTTGTTTGAATATTTACACACTTGTCCCAACATATATAATATTGAAGTAACGTGCCCCCCTTGTTTGAATATTTGCACACTTGTCCCAACATATATAATATTGAAGTAACGTGCACCCCTTGTTTGAATATTTGCACACTTGTCCCAACATATATAATATTGAAGTAACATGCCCCTCTTGTCTGAATATATTCCCACTGTTCCCTACAGTGTTGTATTCCTTTATCAGGCTTTGCAGTGACTCAAACAATGCAGTGAAGTGCCGCTACGTGTTTTTATCTGAACAGGAAACTAAAACCAGACAGGATTTATTTATGAGTAGTTGAGGTGCTAGCTTATATTGAGTATGCATTTTAAGTATGACAAAATTTGACTTCTGATTCATGTTCTGGGGACCCAGTAGAGAATGAATAGTGATGTTGTCAATTCCGGTGGTGGTCGACAACCCGTGGAGGAGGGGGTGAATAGCGCGCTTGGGGTGGAATTTTGTTTCCGCTTTTAACTTCCGGCTCATTAATCGTATCAAGATTTTTTAAAATGAAATGGTTTCTATTACGTAGGGTGGTAACGTTGGTAACTTAAGTTAACCTGTATTTTACTATTACAAACACTTAAACAATGAAGGAGCCTTAATATATATAAGAATAATGTGTTATCCAAATAAGTATTGTTTTATGCCTGAACAAATTAAAATTCAATGCACAAAATATATTTTAGTTAATTCTTTTAAATTAAGAGTTAAATGTTAAATAGTTGTTAGTCCTCAAAAGAATGTTATTTATCTCAAAATGCAAAGTTAAGTGCAATTAGCTTCTTCAATTAGCTTCTTAAATTAGCTTTAATAATGATTTAGTTGTTGTTGGAGTTCTTGCAGCCGTTAACGTGACATGAATAGTATGCACAGAACCAAGTTTCACTTAAATTACAAACGCAAAAACTTTTCAAACATAAATTTTGACACTTGCATTGGAACAGCAGACTTTTCTAAGCGGACTGTTTCATTAGAATATGTCGTATGTTACCTTCAGAATCTGTAGTGTAACGAAATCTCAACAGATCAAGTGGCTCAACAAATGCGTTTAATGAACTCTCCCAAACATGAAGTTGAGCTAATACTCATAGTATATGAAGTCGAAATATATCAGAAGTGCAGGGTAGAGAACAAATATTATTTAAGACGTTACGGTTGGCCCAAAATAAAATGTGTCTAAAAGCATCACAAGTTTGTCCAGGCTTCTTGATATGCTGTAAATATAACAACTCAAGTACTTTAGTTGATTTTCTACAAAGGTATTTAAGTTTAAGTGACTTGAGTATCGATATTAATGTTTGATTTGCAGATTTAAATACCCAGTTTACTTCTCATGTCACACACACCCTGTCAGAGCATGTAACGCAAGCAGAACTTCACTAACTGAATCCCCATAATACTCTGAAGCAATGTGGCGCCCAAGACATCTATTTTCACTGACCCCAGCAATTATCAAAAGGCCAATACAACCAACAGTTATGAATGATTCCAAAATCGTATTCTAAATATGAAAACTTCAGTGTCAGGACTGTGAATAACAATATCATATGAATAGTTCTGTTGAACAGCTTCATAAGCATGAAAGAACATTCTTGAATCAGCCTCCAAGTGATAACTTGCGAAATGTGTTACCCTGGAAACATGTAGTTCATAGTTTTTCTCAGAGCATTCAGTTCCATTCAAAAACTCTCCACCAATAACAAGAGTACAATCTTTTGGAATCTAAGCATTCTGTAAAATGAAATTCGATAGGAACAGACATAAAAGGGTTTTGATTTCCTTATTGTGTAGGTATCTAGACTACTATTTTGGAAGTTATTCTCACAATTAGTGAATCTTCACCAACTGATATTCTCTCTTGCTCTTCAAATGTTATGGATGGTTTCCCGTACGTGTCAAAAACTACCTCAATGCGTGTAGAATTAGTCTGTTGCAGCACTTTCTTATTATGTACAAATGAAAACTTGGTAAGTCCCCAAATGTTTTAGTCTTCGAAAGGACTGAATGTTTAAGTGTCATTCCATCCATACAGTGCGCTTCTTCCGGACTAAGAGGAGATATTCACATTTCTTGTGAAATTTCTTTCTACTGCAATTTCGTTCATCAAATCTGTTTTTTTTCGCTCTCTCTGTATAGCTAAAAGAAAATCATAATGTAGATAGTTATTTTATATAAAGCTCCCTTTTTTTTCTGGTTATTTTTCTTATTGGATTATGTTGCTGAGTATGATAAAGATTTAACAGCAATCCGTTTCGGAGGAGGAAAAAAGCTTTTTGTTTTGTCAACTAAACGCTTTTTTTTTAAATGTTTCGTACCTACATTTCTTTACCGGTGGGTTGCACCCTGAGCCACTCACAATGATAGGTAAACCATTGCCCTTTTTTTCTTTAGATTTACTTTAATTATAAAATTCAAATGCAAAACAAAGTCCATAATTATAACCCTACCTAATAGAAACACAAATGGTTTTTTTTAAATCTTGATACGATTAATGAGCCGGAAGTTAAAAGCGGAAACAAAATTCCACCCCAAGCGCTATTCACCCCCTCCCCCACGGGTTGTCGACCACCACCGGAATTGACAACATCACTATTCATTCTCTACTGGGTCCCCAGAACATGAATCAGAAGTCAAATTTTGTCATACTTGAAATGCATACTCAATGTAAGTTAGCGCCTGGTCTAGGGTAAGTTGAATGTAGTTAACTTACATTTTATCTATTGTTGACACAGGCTAAAGGGAGGTAGATTGAAATAAGTCACTTTTGAGAATCTAAGATATTTGTATGATTTAAATATTAATGCTGGTAAATATGTGAACCAATATTGGTATTTATTACCAATGTGTTGGCCTATCAACTTCTACTCTTCAATTTAGGAAAAAAGATAAAGGAAGTTAAAGTTGTAAGGAAAGGCAAAAAGATTATATTTATGAGATAAGGAACTAATAAGCTATGGAACAATTACTAATCACTAATAAATCTGATATCGGATTCCGACCATCAGGGTGTGTCAATACTTTGACTACTAAACGAAAATTTGTTTTCTTAAATGAAAGAAAAAGTTGTGTCGAAACCGGTGGCATTGCAAGGGCAGATCCAGAGCCTGTTGACGATGGGGGCGAGTGGCTGTCATAAGGGTCCTTCAAATATAACTTTGGACTTTTAAATAATCAACATTTTAATTTATAGTAATTTTAATAGTAATTTTAATAATAATAATAATAATATAGGTACTTTATAAAAATAATTTTAATTAATAGGGCTTAGTATTATTATTATTATTATTAGCACCGCGTCTTACTACCCGTTCGGGTTACACGCACTTACGCTAATGTGTAATGGTAGGGTGATTGTGAGATGAAATGGAGGACCTACAGTTTAACGTGGAATCCGAACCACGGTGGAGGCCTGGCATTCCTCACATTCACAAGTTGTGATTAATACACATCTTGTCAGAGGTGAAGGAAGGGTTTGGCATTCAGATAAATCTGTGCCGGGACCGAGGATTGAACCCCGGACCCTCAGGGCTTAGTAGTTATAAGGAGTAGTAAGGAGGGCTTGTAAGAAAAAACCCAAATTTGACTAACAACAACATAAAACAAAAAGTTACTTTCACAATAAAAGTAATGGAGTATGTTCATGATAGATTTTTACCTGGATGACAGTTCAAAAATCATATGTTTAGGTTTTGGGTTGCCAACACTTGTAAAAGATCACTGTTTTGTTATAAATGTTCAGTTTTTTAATTACATGTTAGTGTAATATAGTGCATACACTAATACCTTTTAATACAAGCATCATATTTACTTGGAAACGAAAAAATACTTGTATATATATAAGCTTAGTAAATTATTTTATGATTTTTTATCGTATTTCGAAATATTTAACTGAATAAAATATTTTTACACACTGCGTGGGTGCATCATTGTAGATAGCTTGTTTCCGTCATGTTCAATCACATGGTTTAAATTCATCGGTCGCCATTTTGAAGCTAAATTCGTTAGACATTTTGTGAAAGTGCTGTGAATTATAGTTTTTTTAAGTGGAATAAAACGATAAATAAGCTTTTTCAAATAAATATAATATTGGCCTAAATTACTGTGGTTAACTATCACATTCATACATGACCATATGTTCTCATTACAATTATCCAAAGTGACAGATTTCAGCTGTTAGTGTAGGGATACATTATGGATTATTTCTAGTAGCGTTTTGAGCTGTTATCCCAGTAAACTAAAGTCATGAATGTATTATAAATATGTACATTGACCTAAAATGGTTTAGTGGGTAACTATAGAAAAAAAATTGTGTTAATACAAATAATTGTTTACTGTACTAAACTTAGTAATCTTAATTCTGAAGAGTTTTATTTTCAAACCACTTGCTTTTCTGGCCATTAGAGCTAATAAGTTGGAAGAGTTATCGATTAGATCATGTAGGAGATTGGGCGAGGGAGGTGTTATTCTCTACAACATTAAGGTTTTGGTGTTTTTCTTATATGGAGGGAGGGGGGGGTTGATCGTCTCCATCATCCCCCTGAAATACATCATAGGGACATTGCCCACCATCCTAAAGTAATAATTTTAAATTTGAAAGCTATATTAGTGGAGGATTTAGTTTAAAGCGGTATTATTCCTTTTTTATTTGTATATGTTTATTTTGAAGTGATATTTTTTTCTCTATTTTTCTACACATTCTTATTTATTTTTATTTTGCTTTCCACATGTTCGTTTTGAATAACCCGATTTAAATGCTCTCAAGGATTTGTTTTTTCCCCTGATATGATTTGTGCAGGAAAATATAGTTGATGGCTGTGTACCACACATCTAAACCCAACTATTAACAACATATGAACCCGCTTCGGTGGTTGAATAGTCTAAGGCATCACTCTCAAGCTAGACTGGCCTGCTGAAGATGGGGAGATCGGGGATCAAATCCCGGTTGGGTCTATTGAGCGTGGTTTTTCATAAATGGTTTCCCACTCTCCTTCCACGATAATGCCAGGAGATTGCCTCTAAAATGCTTCCTTCCTGATCCCAATCCCATAAGAGTAATTATCATACATGCGTATAACCTGAACAGGTAGTAAGACGCGGGGACCAAAAAAGAGGGTAAAATACCTCAATACACACGCTGGGATTCGAACCCCAATCTCTTCGTCACCATAAAACCAAACGAGGTTAATGCCTAAGCCCACGTTTCCACCGATGCATGTGAAGAGGTTCGAGGTGTCTTTTAGCCCTGGCTTAAGATTGGGGATGTAGGTGACGCGAGATAAGTTGAGTATTTTGCAGTTCAGGCCTATACAGCAAAACCTATTTTTGTTCAAAATAAATCAAATATGGATTCTAAGGATGACCTGGAATTTAATGACAACTTTTTCTCTTCATTTAAAAGGTTTCTTATCCAACGCCGCTACGCTGACAAATATTCAAGAACTGTTGATATCACCGTGTGAAGAAAATTAAGCTCTTTGTTTCTACTGAAGCAAAATCTTATTTATTTTGGCTAAAAAACTATTTTGTTATAAAAACTTGAATAACACTTGAGTCCCCTAGAAGGCTAGAATCACGTCCATGTGTGCTGAGGTGTTTTTTTCCCTCAATTGTTTCCCACTCTCCCCCTACGTAAATGCAGGTACACTTACACAAAGCTATATTCTACTCATCCCTATCTAATTAGCGTATATATGCGAATAGCCCGGACGTGTAGTACGACACGGAAAAAGGAGAGAGAGGTTTGTATGTTATTTCACGAGTCATGTGTTGGTCCACAATATACATCCGTAACCAGGCTGTAAAAAGAAAACCTAAAACTATAACTGAATGTGTATTACTCATCCCAACTTAACCTAAACTTTGTTTCAAACATGGAAGGTTAGGCTTGGTTGTGTTGAATACGTTTATAATAATCTAAAACATATAAACTAATATATGTAAAATTACACAATATGTTTTAGTGTATTATAAGTTTGTTAAGTTACCTCACTGTAGAGTGAATCATTGAGAAACTTCCAAGGATACACACACACACGAACGTAGGTCAATAATGTTGAAAGTGTTAGGAAGTTTGAAGAAAATTAGGTATTTTTAAAATCTTAGTTAATTTATGAGCATTTTGAAACGTTTATGCAATTGCGGAGGTCGAAACGTTTCATAAAATCTAAGGACTATGGTGGAACGTTATACCGTTGAATATGAGTCAAGGATTTATTGTTTAAACTCCAATACAATAAGCCTACAGATTATAATATAAATAAGTCAAATATTTTAATGTGTTTTATGAATTTATTTATGATACTCTTTAGTAGTGGTTTTTATTGTAAATAAAACCTTATTCAAAAATTATATTAAAGCGTTCTAAGCCCATTGCATTGGTGAACACGTGAACTAAATGTTATGCTCGCTTAGTCTGGTTTGCTGGTGATTGGAAGGACGGGGTTCAAATCTCAGTTGGATGTACTGATGGTGGATTTTACTAAACGGTCACTCCCTTTCCTTCCATGCTAATCATTTCCTCTAAATTCTACCTTCCTTATTGGTACAAAATGGTAATACATTAGATTTAAGCGCGTCTGGGCTACGTCAATCGTAGTCCAGAAGTGGAAAGTTTAACCAGTACTAATGTACCGTTGCCCAGGGGGCGCCTGAATTTACTAATCGTACCGACAAATTAATCAAACCCTGCTGACCGTTGGGTTAGTTCGGGAAAAATTCCCAAGGTACCAGCCGGGAATCGAGCCTAGGCTCGTAGCCTGGTGCATTGACCACTACACCAAGGGGCCGGTTAACATATTAGATGCCAAAGTGAAGCCTAAGATGAACTGTAGACCTACCTTGACATCTCGTCTGGCACGTGTTGGGCTGATAGTTGTGTCCTTGCTCGCAAACGTCAGAGCAGTTCCTGCATCTGTTGTCAAACTCCGAGCAATAGGTCGCCTCCTGGCACACCTTCTGACCGCACTCCTTCTTGAGGGGGAGGCCCACTTGGGCGCCGACACACGAAACGGTCACCAAGACTACGGCCGCCGTCAGCCATGGAAACCCACCGGACATGGTGGGGCGTCTTTCGGTGCAACAGCGGCTCAAGTAGCGGTACAACTTCTCTACCATATTTTTGTTTTTAAATAACAATCGAAACTGTTACGAAAGAAAACAAACAAATGTGAACTTTAGTGGCCGTGATAAAAGAAAAGGGCGCTCTTCTAGAATTGCAGGTTTACCAAAACAAATAACAGTTGGTTACTTAATATTTAATAAATTTCCTTCCCAGCTTTTTAGCTGACGTGGCGGACTAAGGTAGCTGGCAGCAGTTTTCTAACCCGCGCGATGTGATGAAACACCTTTACTGAATTCATCGATTTAAACATTCCACAGTGCTGTGAACTTACTTCTTTGTCATGCAAACATTTTCAAAATCAATAATACTAAGGCCACTCGGGTGAGTTTAAGTCGTTCCAGACGTAAAAAGTTATTGTTGAGAAAAAAACAAACACAACACACGCAGTCTTCAAATACTTGGACAACAATCACATTGACACACAATAGTTTTCAATTTAAAGTCACGTTCCCTCGGGGGAAAATATTTCAGTCACATTTCAACAGTATTAATAACATGTATTATTAAAAATAATTAAACAATGACATGTCAAGGGCCTATTCCCAAACAGCCCATTGAAACGCATGCCGTAATGCAACTGTTTTCTGACTTTCTCCTGCTACCTGACAGTTACCTTGCTATCCTCCCCTCTCCCGCCATTAACTCCCCTCTCCAAACTATCTCTGCCCCCTCCCCCACAACCCCTTCCACCATGACAATCCCACACACTTGTTATACCAGTGTCTGAATGTTTCGATGGTTGGAAACCACAGAGTAGAGAACAACAGCCGCTCACGAACCAAGTGATTGGAGGAACTTTGAAGTGTTTTTATTTTTTCATTCTATCGTCTCATTTCTCCGTAGAACACGTTTTTTATGGTCTGCTGAAGCTAGATACAGTCTTACACAAAATGCACTTAGCTTGAGGTTCGAAGACTATAGAATACAGATGACCATGAATTGTCTTCTTTCTCTGTTTGTCTTCTGCATCTTTCCATCTCCCTCTTTCACCCGACCTCAGTTTCTAAACCGTTCAACAAACCTTTCTGGTTGGTACATTAGAATATTATTTTCTTTTTAAAGTGGGAGTCGGTTCCTCTTTGTTATGGAAAGCAATAGATGAATTCCATCCTATTCAAAGCAGAAGGGGGTTATATCATTTACATATTAAGATACGGAGTGAGATAAGACATATTTTAGCGGAAACATTGTTAGTTTTTTTTCACAAAACAATAAGACATGATTGAAAAAAAAATAATGCTATAAGCTTATGGCGGATAAAACATTTTATCTATAGAATTAACTGTTAACACTTAATTCAAATCAATTTAAACAATTTATACACATTACATAGAGCATACTCCGTTTACCGTGAAAGGTAGCAATACTTACCTTGGTTGATTGAACCATGGCACTATCTTATACGCTACACCATAGTGCAACCAAGCCTTCTTTCGGAGGGGAGGTAAGGCCGTCTGTCCCATGTCGATTGTGGCATATACATCTAGGAGAGAGAGAGAGAGAGAGAAATAGGGCTACCAGATCACATGACCTTGTGATATCGGATGGTGAATTCACCCTGTTCATTACAGCAATTAACGTTGAATAAATTAATTCACTATATTTACATAAGTAATTTCCCTTATAGCCTAGCAGTGGTTCTCAAACATTTTTTAGATTGTACTCCTTGGTCATGACAAAATGTCGATAAAATGTTTCCCCAAATGACAAATATCAGATAATGAATCAAAGTAGAACATTTTGCCCAGTCGCCTTGAAAATTCCCCACCACGTTTGGTTTTCCACCACGTTTGATTATCTTGTCATTTAGCCTATTTTCCCTTGAAAGCTGCTCATATACCCCCCTGAAAGTCGCTCACCCCTGGGGGTACGCGTACCCTAGTTTGAGAACCACTGACTTATAGCCTGATATTAAGTCACATCAATCTAGTCAGTATATATATCAACAACACTCAAGATCTGGCGGTCTAGGGGTAAGGTATCAGACCTCTGTGCTGGAGGTCCGGGGTTCAATCCTCGGTCCCGGTACAGATTTATCTGATTACCAAACCCTTCCTTCACCTCTGACAAGATGTGTATTAATCACAACTTGTGAATGTGTGGAATGCAAGGCCTCCACCGTGGTTCGGATTCCACGTTAAACTGTAGGTCCTCCATTTCATCTCACAATCACACTACAGTTATGTCTCCTTTGGTGCTGACTGACAGCTCACAGCTGACTTCTGACGGCTTTGAAAAGCTTCCAGACCAAATTATGTATCCCTACGCCGAACCATATGATCTGCAAAAAACATGTGTTTAGCAGCTGTCACTTCTGACAGTCAAAATTTAGTTATATAACTAAATGTTGACTGTCAGAAGTCAGCTGTGAACTGTCAGTCAGCACCAAAGAAGCCATGGGGCTACTGTACCATTGCACATTAGCGTAAGTGCGTATAACCCGACTGGGTAGTAAGACGCGGTGCTAGTAATAATAATAATAATAATAATAATAATAATAATAATAATAATAATAACACTCAAGAGTGATGACAATATTCCATAATGAACTATACCCGCACGTAGTGAATCCATGTCACTACAAATAAGTCGCCCTCCGCAGGTCATGAATAATGTAATAATGTAATAATAATAATAATAATAATAATAATAGTAATAATAATAATATATATATTTTCGTACCCCAGGTTGAATATGTAACTGCTCTAGACTATATTGAACTTGGCTAGTGGCTTTAAGTATCTTTTTTTTAACTAAAAGTATTTCTTGTTTAGTATTACCATTACAAATTACTCTTTTTTCCCGCCATGTTGGCTGCATTATGATTGAGGTGAAGCTTAGTATCGAACCAAGGACTCCTGAACCTTCAGTTTGACTTCTATTACAACAAGAGCCCCACACAACGAGTATATTCACCTGCATGGGTGTACACATGGACCAAGGTGTCAGTATTATCTTGTTTTGTTTGATGATGATGGAGAATTCGGTAGTTGAGCTCAGCTCGATCTTCTAAAGTGTGGTTATTTTTAACCGAATTTTTTCCCCCGCCTTCCCTATATACAAATGTGGATACATTTCCTTTAAATTATACTACTCCATTAATATAGCTAAATGTGGAAATCGCGTATGGATGGTAAGACTTGGTGTGGAAAAAAAAAGAAAGGCATAGTTCATTCACCATAGGAGTGATGGCAACTGACAACTGCCTGTTTCGGTGGCCACGTGGTCTAACGCGCAACCCTCGTGGTATGATAGACCAACGATAACGAGGAGATTGGGGTTCGAATCTCGGTCGGGTGTACTGTGGGCGGTTTCCCCAAAAATGTTTTTCCACCCTCCCTTCATGCAAATTGCGGGTACACTCCATGTATATATAACCATCCTAATCCCTAAAACCAAAAGCGTAATTAGTACATAAGCGTATAACCCAAATGTAAGATGCAATAGTAAACAAAAAATTGACAGTAGAATATTTAAAAATGTTTAAAAGAAAAAACTTAACCAAAACAAATGGTCATTTGTAAAGGTTTTGAATCTTAAAAGTGTCAACAAATCAACACATGGTCTTGAAGATCATATGGTTTGGCGAATGGATACACTACTAGAGTCGATATGGTAGCTTCTGCTAGCTCTTACTTACCAACACTCTTACTCTAGATGACGTATACATTTGTTTCCAAAATGACTCTTTTAGTTTGTTCTACCACTAAATACGTCGTGGCGACGTAGTCTTTAAACTGTCTGGTATTTTCACCTGAACAGACTCAAATAATTGGTAGGGCTAGGAAAAAAAAAACTACCTGTTGTGGGGTGACTTTGGATGAGTCATGCGTCCCCTTTTGCCCTCACCCCTCCTACCTCAATACCCTAAAAGAACATAAAAGGTAGGGTAAAAGAAGTACAAAGAAAGAAGAGTTGAACTAAAGAGTACCCGCGTTGTATAGTCCAATTTTCATGAGAAGGACCATTTAGATAATACAAATATATTTTTTCAGTCAACATTGATAATATTTTGTAAAATTATTAGTGTTGTTTTATAGGTATTAATAAGCCTACACTCTTAGCTCAGTCGATAGCATGTATGTCCACTGAACTAACGGACCCGGGTTCGGTTCCTGTCATGGTCGAAAAATGTATTATTGGTGAAATGTGAGTTTCCCCACTCCACAGTGATGAATTAACGGCCGGGGTGCTGGATGTTGTGTCTGTTCTAGATTTAAGTTAGTTTCTAAGTAATGTGCTTATATAATTAGTCGATTTAGAAATTGCACGTTGAATATCTCAAATAAATTAAATGAAAACACTATTGGTTTTGATAATCTACAATTTATCAAAAGAGACAGCTGCAGCTCTCATGACCTGACGTATGAATACGTGAGAATAAACCTATTAACTTTTCTAGATCTTCTTCGATGGCCGCATGATATAAGGCGTTGCTCTCACACTAGACTGACAGGGAGACCGGGTTTCGAACCCGCTTGAGGGCACAGAGATTTTTTCCTAAATGTTTTTCCACTCTCCCTTCACTAAAATATGGGTACACTTCCTCTAAACGCCCTAGCTTAATTAGTAGATTAAGGTGTCCAAATATTGAATACGTTCCTAATGTTGAATAGTGCTCTTTTGTCTCTGCATAATGCTGAAATATGTTGGTTGTGACGAAAACTTTTTGAGATTTTGGTCCTGAATGAGCAGTTTCAAACAATCTTCAAAAAGTGTTCGTAGTGCCTGTTAAAGTGAATACTATTTTCTACCAGAACGAAAGTTTTTCATCAAAACTCTTTGAAGTGATTATTGTAGCTACATGGTAAGTTTTATTCTTGATTATTTTATTCCAACTGATCAATACAAAATTTAAATATATTTGCAACCTAGAATCTAGAACAGCCTAAAGTGTATGTGTGAATTTTTAAATAATGAACAACAAATGGCATTGATTTCCTTAATATTGAGTACTGCTTTGAGCCAAATATTGAGTATTCCATGTTTGGATCACTTTTAAAATACACTTACCTAATTCTATTTTTCCTTTTTAATCTATCGTTGTTATTAAATTATTATTAAATAATTTCTTCAGCAAGCTTTTGCCTAACTATAAAAGTGAATTTACATATACTATAGTCTAGTTATTCTCTTAGATGATTTCTTAACATAAAATACGTCCTTGGGATGATGCCAACATGAGCACTGCTATATTAGCTAATCACTCCAAAGAAATGGGCTTTCTGAAAGCCTAAAAGACCTACCAAGTTCCAAGAGGAACATTGTTTCGCCTGGTTAAGCTGTTGGAATCTGATTCAACACTTAGCATTTAAGACGTTGTGTCAATACCTTTGGACTATCTTTCCTCCAAATCTAGACTTGCAGTTGGATAACCATTGTTTGAAAATGGAGGAAAAATACTTTTGTTTATCTGTAGAGGACATTAGAAGGTTGGCATACCAATTAGCTACTGCCAATAATATTATTAATCTCTTTAACAAGTATAGCAAAAGTTCAGGTAGGAAATGGTTAAAGAAGTTCAAAGCGCCATCCTCAATTATATCTTCGGATTCCCTAAGGTACGTCAGTGAACCGCGTGAGAGGCTTTAATCAAGGAAACGTTGAACATTTTTTTAATTTACTAGAAAGTGAATACAGTAAGCATGAATACCAGGAACATCGAGTTTTTAACTGCGATGAAACAGGATTGACATTTGTGCAATCTAAGCAAGTAAGAGTATTATCAAGAAAAAGCAAGAAACAAATAATTTGTTAGTCTTACTTCAGCTGAACGAGGAAGTCTTGTTAGGCCTACAATGGTGACATGCATGAGTTCTGGTGGTATGTTCATTCACCCACTTATAATTTTCCCGCGTACAAATATACAGCATGAACTCACAGATGGTGCACCACTTGGATTTATTTTTGACTGCCACAAGTCGGGATGGATCCAGATAGATATGTTTAGAAAGTGGTTTAAAAAATTTATTTCAATAACAAAACCACCACTTGAAAATCCTGTGATATTATTGCTTGATGAACTCTACTTTCATTCTCAAAGTTTGGATGTCATAGAACATGCACATGAGAATCGTGTTGTGATTGTTTAGTTGCCTTCACATAGTTCCCATAAGCTACAATCTCTTGATATAGCGTTCATGCACCCTTTAAAATTGTATTATAGTGAATAAATTCGTAAGGGGTTGGTTAATCACAGGAATCTGATAGGACCACTGACACAATATCAAGTGGCTGAGATCTTTGGGCGAGCTTATTTAAGGGCTGCTACAGTAGACACTGCAATAAAGCGATTCAAAAAATCTGGAATATATCCATTCAATAAAGATATTTTTTTGTGACTATGAATTTCCGAAAGAAACTAAAGAAAATTGTATCCAAGAAATTAAAATGGTTTGTGATAAATCACCTAATGATAGTGTAGAAGACAAATTTAGCAATTAAAGCAGCAAGTAATCATGGACCAAAACGAGGATCTGCGGTGTTTT
Organism: Timema bartmani; assembly: GCA_902151455.1. NCBI lineage: Eukaryota > Metazoa > Arthropoda > Insecta > Phasmatodea > Timematidae > Timema > Timema bartmani. Next base: position 30,442 of record CABFWB010006695.1, read on the forward strand.
CAACAACCACTCTAAATAAAAATCATCTACAGGCGAAAAAACAATCAACTATTGGTACTTTAGGGAGCTTATCTTCACGTCAACGTGGTGCCACACGGACTCTTTGCTCAACCAAAATAAAGATGGAATCGAAAATTGAGTACGATGATTCGTCTGATGCCAACGATGATTTGTAAATTTATACAGAAAGAGGAGAAAGCTTGCTAAATGTTCATATTGCCAAAAATTGTGGTTACAGAGTTCAACTGATTGGGTGCAATGCCAAAAATGAAAAAACTGGGCTCATAAAAGTTGTGTCGGAGATCTTAAAACATATTTTTGTTTGCTGTAAATTATAATGTAGTTGATTTTTGGACTGCTCTCATATATTTAAAAAGTCATGGATGAAGGTATTTTTCTTTAAAGT